>AYEL01090749.1:0-133113 GCA_000484575.1 Olivierus martensii
CTTGTGTTTTATGCAACAAAACAACACGGGAAAACTCGCGGATTTTGAAGAAATGAATAGAATGAGAAACCAATTCATAGTAGGGCATTTCCTCATATATTGTGTCTGTAATTGTATCTTCCCCGCAATATACCGGAGTTTGTATAGGCTGCATCTTGCACTAATTCCGATGTACCGTGCTTGTGTCATTGGTCAGTATAAGTGGGACAGTTTGTTTTTTCATATACTAGAGGGCTCCAATAACTCGACTACATACCTTCAATACACTAATTACATTTTCTCCACGTAACGAATATTAAATAAATTAATCAAAAACAGCCAGCTTACTGGGAAGTGGTAGGAATATCGCAATGGTGCCTTGATGGAAAGTACTCAGAATAAGGTAAAAAAAACACATAAAAAGGTTGCTGTTCAGGACTAAAATTTTGGTGGTCGATTTCAATTATATACACCATTCGCATGGTTAAGTTTCTGCACCAACAGATCTTTCTTCTCATGTATTGCATGCTTTCATGGAATGCACAAATCTTTTCTAGGAAGGGATCAATTTAAAGGCTAGATTCGGGTCCTATCAGAAAAAACCGGAAATAATGAATAGATCAAAAATAAATGTGTCGTTGTTGATGTAAACACGACAAGGCAGTTCATAATCTTTACACATTTTGATATCAAAGGCATTAGACAATTAAACAGCGACATTTACCATCACGTCTTAGTTCTACACATATATTCATTATTTTAAATCAAATTGATTTCAATCTCTCAATGATTTAAATAGAAAAGATGTATTATTATTTTTTCAAAAATACATAAAATTATCGATTCAGTTTGACAAAAAAAGATTTCTTTTTTCTATTACAGAAGAGCATAACTCCTTTTGTCGTAAGAATTTTTGATAAAAGAATAACTAGGTTTACATCTACATTTTTAGCCAAGTATTATTATTGTATTGTTATTTTCATTTCCGTTTATTAAATGTGAGGGAAAACAGTTTCCTTTCTGTTCATTACTGTACGGATATATTTTCATCTCATGCATGTACCTAAATCTGTAATTTTATTTTTATAATGTTCATTGTTTAACATTGTACTTACTAATTGGTTAGCATTATTTAGTGGGTAGTAAAATAGCTAAAAAAACTTGTCGAATATTCCATATTTACTATAGGAGAAGGACGTTTTGTCCTTTATATATACTTTGCAGGGAATAGATCGTTTTTCCTTTTTTTCGAGTTAATTATACAAATAAAATTATACAAATAAACTAATTTTTTCAAAAAATATTGACTATCATTGCCAATAGATGGCGAAACCAGTGTATGGGAATCGATTCCGGAATCGACTCCGCTCGACTCTTTCGACTCTCAGGCTTCTGGAGTCGAACACTCGCGACTCCATTCGCAACCCATCACTACTTACTAATTGGTTAGCATTATTTAGTGGGTAGTAAAATAGCTAAAAAAACTTGTCGAATATTCCATATTTACTATAGGAGAAGGACGTTTTGTCCTTTATATATACTTTGCAGGGAATAGATCGCTTTCCCTTTTTTTCGAGTTAATTATACAAATAAAATTATACAAATAAACTAATTTTTTCAAAAAATATTGACTATCATTGCCAATAGATGGCGAAACCAGTGTATGGGAATCGATTCCGGAATCGACTCCGCTCGACTCTTTCGACTCTCAGGCTTCTGGAGTCGAACACTCGCGACTCCATTCGCAACCCATCACTAATGATAACGTCAAGTGCTGGATGACGATGTTCGTTTTATTTTATTTACTTAACATTAAATCTTTATAGAAAATAATTAAATATTAATATATTATAGGATATGTAAATTATTATTTTGTATCATTTAAGTGAAATAACCATAGACAGAAAAATCTTTGCAACGAAGGTTAGGTTCCTTATTGGCTGAACGAAACTGAGAAACCTATTGGGTGGACTGGCTCATACAATCCATTATACCATGACCATATAAGGCAAGTCAACTTTCGTTGAACAGAGTATAGATACATGCCAATTCTCAATTAGGTCAGAAATACACTGAGTCCCTAACGTTAGGTCAATGACTTCCCTTCTATTAACAACAGCAAAAGTAGGCTGATTACTCCTATTCAGAATAAACAGGTTAGTATCCATCAGAAACTCCAATAGGTGCTCCCCCCGACGGTTGATATCTTTGCTATCCCAAACCACATGATGAGAGTTAGCATCGATACCAACCAATAAGTCAAAATGATTCTTTTGACAAAATTCCACCAAAGACCCAAATTCATGTGTTGGTGGAAGTTCGTCTATATCATAAGGGAAATAAGCAGAGGAAACAATAATTCCCTACCAGTATCCCCCTTATCAAGCTTCACCCGGACAGTAGTAAAGTCCCTAGAACAGTAATTCCAAACAGGTGAAACATGTATCTTATTCCTAGTGAATACACAAGTCCGAGGACCACTATCAGAAGTACAAGTAGTAAAAGAAAGCAAGTAACCTTCTGGAAGTACAAGAAGTAAAAGAAAACAACTCACCTTCTTTACAGTGAAGCTGTATTCGGTTCTTATAGTTATAGTGCCATGGCTCTTGAACAAAAGCAAGGTCATAGCAGCCCCCGACGAGCAGCCGACCCAAAAGAGCGGAAGCGGCTCGGGAGTGCTGGTGGTTGATCTGAATCAACCTCAGGCCCATGACATTACAGGTTCCTAAGCTGGGAAAAGTTCCATGCCCTCCTCCGTTGACTGGGCGTCGGAAGGACCAGTGGTACCCCCGGAAGCCCGATCTTTATCAGCGAGCCCGACCAGTTCATGCCCCTTTTCAGGAGCAATCACCGAAGCTATCGGTCTCCCAGACTTGGAGTTAGGATCTGAAAGTACTATAAAGGTACCTTGGTCGACTCCAGAAAAAGCCTTATAGTTGGCCGCCTTAATGGCCTTTGCCGAAGCAAGATCAACCATCAGGATAAAACGCTGTCCCGTAGCGTCCCTACTACGACCCAAGACCCTCCAGTGTTCAGTCTTGAACCCTGGGTTGAATCCTTTGAGTCGAGCAAAAAGTGCGCACGTCCTGCGTACGTGTGTCCGCAGTACGATAAGCCATCTTCACAGGCTTGGGCAGGTTCATCGCAGGAATAACCCTTAAGCGAGTCCCCTGTACAAGAATACACCCATCCAAGAGCCGAGTAAGCCACTGACAGGAGAACTCATTTATATAAGTATAAATGAGTGCACCATTGTCCAAGGAATACCCCTTCAGCAGTGGCAAGGTTTCCCAGCGAGTCCCCTGTACAAGAATACACCCATCCAAGAGCCGAGTAAGCCACTGATAGGAGAACTCATTTATACAAGTATAAATGAGTGCACCATTGTCCAAGGAATACCCCTTCAGCAGTGGCAAGGTTTCCCAGAAGGGATTCCATCCACGCCGCTCAGGATCTTATCTAGAATAAGATCCCCTCAGCAGCCACCATCTTGGAGTCCGGAAAACCCTCCTTGATGATGGCTAACCGAAAAGAAGCCACAGCTTCCGTATAAGATCCAGGCTGAAAGCCCTGAGACCACTTAGCCTCACCTGAGGAGGTGAGGCCTTACCTCCTCAGAAGAGGGGGTGGACAACTGAGATCTGGTTCTCTTGCTAACAGCAGGGGTGTCAGCAAGAGAGTCAGACAGAGAAGCTATTTGGGAAGTACCGTGCAGTAGCTGAGAGCCACCAATGCCAGCAGCTTCCCTCCTAGCCCTCCTCGTCCCGTACCCTCTAGTCCTCCTAGTCCCGTAGCGTCCCTACTACGACCCAAGACCCTCCAGTGTTCAGTCTTGAACCCTGGGTTGAATACTTGGAGTCGAGCAAAAAGTGCGCACGTCCTGCGTACGTGTGTCCGCAGTACGATAAGCCATCTTCACAGGCTTGGGCAGGTTCATCGCAGGAATAACCCTTAAGCGAGTCCCCTGTCCAAGAATACACCCATCCAAGAGCCGAGTAAGCCACTGACAGGTGAACTCATTTATACAAGTATAAATGAGTGCACCATTGTCCAAGGAATACCCCTTCAGCAGTGGCAAGGTTTCCCAGAAGGGATTCCATCCACGCCGCTCAGGATCTTATCTAGAATAAGATCCCCTCAGAAGCCACCATCTTGGAGTCCGGAAAACCCTCCTTGATGATGGCTAACCGAAAAGAAGCCACAGCTTTCGTATAAGATCCAGGCTGAAAGCCCTGAGACCACTTAGCCTCACCTGAGGAGGAGAGGCCTTACCTCCTCAGAAGAGGGGGTGGACAACTGAGATCTGGTTCTCTTGCTAACATCAGGGGTGTCAGCAAGAGAGTCAGACAGAGAAGCTATTTGGGAAGTACTTTGCTGTAGCTGAGAGCCATCAATGCCAGCAGCTTCCCTCCTAGCCCTCGTCGTCCTGTACCCCCTAGTCCTCCTAGTCCCGTAGCGTCCCTACTACGACCCAAGACCCTCCAGTGTTCAGTCTTGAACCCTGGGTTGAATCCTTTGAGTCGAGCAAAAAGTGCGCACGTCCTGCGTACGTGTGTCCGCAGTACGATAAGCCATCTTCACAGGCTTGGGCAGGTTCATCGCAGGAATAACCCTTAAGCGAGTCCCCTGTACAAGAATACACCCATCCAAGAGCCGAGTAAGCCACTGACAGGAGAACTCATTTATATAAGTATAAATGAGTGCACCATTGTCCAAGGAATACCCCTTCAGCAGTGGCAAGGTTTCCCAGAAGGGATTCCATCCACGCTGCTCAGGATCTTATCTAGAATAAGATCCCCTCAGAAGCCACCATCTTGGAGTCCGGAAAACCCTCCTTGATGATGGCTAACCGAAAAGAAGCCACAGCTTCCGTATAAGATCCAGGCTGAAAGCCCTGAGACCACTTAGCCTCACCTGAGGAGGAGAGGCCTTACCTCCTCAGAAGAGGGGGTGGACAACTGAGATCTGGTTCTCTTGCTAACATCAGGGGTGTCAGCAAGAGAGTCAGACAGAGAAGCTAATTGGGAAGTACCGTGCAGTAGCTGAGAGCCATCAATGCCAGCAGCTTCCCTCCTAGCCCTCCTCGTCCTGTACCCCCTAGTCCTCCTAGTCCCGTAGCGTCCCTACTACGACCCAAGACCCTCCAGTGTTCAGTCTTGAACCCTGGGTTGAATACTTGGAGTCGAGCAAAAAGTATAGTGGAGTCGAGCAAAAGCAAAACGTAGCCGCCTTAGACAAATGCGTCTTTCGCGGACTAGGTTTACTCCCGGAGGCAGAGATAACACCAGGAGACTGCTCCACCGTTCCACCACCCGGAGGCACATCAGTGACCCCGGAACCCTCAGATGAGTTACCAAGACCACCGCCCCCGCGATGAGGCGGAGAAGCAGTCTCCCTAGAAGAAGATTCAAATTTAGATAAAGTTTTAGAAGCCATGGCAAAAAACCAAAACTGAAGGAAAAGCAAAATGTCACCGCCCGGTTATCCTCCAATACGGGCGGAAGGTAACTACGACAGGGTTTCGCCTGGTGGTCTGAAGGGATCGTTAACGACACTACATCTTTTACTACCCCAGTGCCATTCAACACTCTCAGCACGATGCCTTACACCTTAGTTTGGGCAGAGCGCCCTCTTAGTCTGGTCCCTTACCTTCGACCTGTCCGGCATGGGAGATCCTACCAGTAGCAAAGCTACTGCCGGCATAGCTCTCAGGATCCTTGGAACATGCAAGCTCACATCACCACGACAAGGTGGAGACACCATCGAGGGAGGAATCAAGTGTTAAATTTAAGTCGTGCTATTTTTCTATAGTACAAAAAGCACCAATAGGTAGCGCGACACGAGCTATATCTTTTACGGCCGTATTCACCAAACTGAATCGAGATCGAGATCAACTACGATCCTGGATCAGTCTATAGTTTCGTATTCACGAGGATTTTGAATCCAGGATTGGACACAAAACTTGATCCCGATCTTGATCCAACAGTTTGTTCGGATTGAAATAAGGATCGAGATCGACTCATGCGCAGTTTAGTCAGTTTTAAAGAAAAATATTTTTATACTATATTTGAAAAAGAAGTACTATGATATTAATTTCATAGTACTTCTTTTTCAAATATAGTAAATATTTGTCGAATTTTTCCATGGTAAGAATACCTGTAATAGTACTTCTTTTTCAAATATAGTAAATATTTGTCGAATTTTTCCATGGTAAGAATACCCAAAATTTAACACCTATAATCTGATAAGTTTCTGAAAGTACTGCAGTTTCAGTATGACATCATTAGCACGTGATATTTTAAACCAATAATATAACGGTTTACTAACAGTATGAGATCGTCTCTCGGATCGGCTAGTTCTCATTCGGTGAATATCAACAGAATCTCGATCCAGCTTCCAACTCGATCTCGGATTCTGTGATCGAGGATTAGACTCGATCTCGATCCTGTTTGGTGAATACGGCCGTTATCTTTACTACAGGTAGTTTGATGAAATCTAAACTACATTATTTTCCAAATGTCCACCATCAGTGGCAATCACATGTAATCGAAGAATGAAATTCTTCCAACTTTTGCATGTCAATTGAAATGATCACATATGCATCGGTGATTATTTGTTCAAGTTTCTCAAGTATTCTGGAAGATTTTTGTATATGTTATCGTTTAACTTTTTCCTATCATTTGACCATCCAACTTTCAGATGGACTACAACCATATAGGAAGACACTTTGTTTTCTGGAATGTCCATGATAATCACAAAATAGCTGAATAAATAATAATAATTATAATATTTTTAACATTCATTATAATTAATATGCTTATACTGTATTCGAAATTTTATTTAAAATAATAATATACCATAGATTTTATATCTTGACTGTGAAGATATTGTAATAAAGCTTTTGTATGATAAATACTAGGATGAATTGTAGAAATTGGAGAAAGCCATTGTCGATTCAAATCCTTGCCACTTAATGAACATCTATAACTAATTTATGAAGAAAGCGCACGGATTCAAATCCGGCGAATATGGGGCCAATCCATCACGTGCTGCGCATTCTATCGATGCTTTTTGGTACTACGCAAAAAATATCATGACTTAAATTTTAACCCATATCACACAAACATGCCGAAAGAAATAAATTTTTAATGCTAAAAGTATTTTTCCTTTTTAAAGTTCGGATGTCTTTTTCAGGAAACACTGTATTAGAATTGAATAATTTATGTTTAGAAACAAATAAAAGAAATTTTGAAAATAGTAGTACAAATATATATTTATTTTATTTTATACTTTAATAGCACATGAACTATATGCACAGATAAATTTTACATAGAACACAACCTATGATATTAATTTCATAAGTGACATCAAACATTAAATAATGCCGAATAAATATTTTTACGTAAATTAAATTAATACTTACGTAAATAAATATCTACATAAATTTAATATCGATTTTGGTGATAGGATTACAACGATTTAATGTATTACTGGGAATTCTATTCTTAAATAATTTAAGATTGTTGTTGTTCAACAATCTTAAATTATTGCTAGATTGACATTCATTCACATGAGAAAAAACGTACAAATATTAAAATATTACGATTGACTCAAATTATGATTATTAATTAAAACATTTTTATGAATTTTATTAGTATTTTCATTGGAAGACTACAACTAGCCTAGTAATATTATTTATTTGCTTTATGCTTATTTTTAGGTTAGGTTAGTTTGATTTTTTTGTCAACAGATGACGCCACAGTATATTATGAAGGAATACTATATGGCGGGGAGAAACAATCCCTTCCAGAGGCTGCCCATCCCTGCTGAGAGGTCAGCGGAATTGGGAGAACGGGATCGATAGGCTGGACCCGGATCACATGAAAATATTTTAAAGGGGTGGAACTCGAGACTCAAACCGGGTCCTTCAGAGTGGTAAGCCGAAGCGTTTCCATGCCGCCAATCCAGCCGACGGTTAATTTACTTAAAGCACGACGGTTATATGGCAAATTCCATAAAAGCCCATCACCGGCTGGCCACCATCTATATGATGGGGTCAACCAGATGGTTGAAGGATTGGGTTCAACGATCTGGGCCCAGACCCCCTTATAAAAAAGTGAAGGTATGGGACCTGGATTTGAACCCCCCTCCAGGTATATTTTTAAATTACTTTTTATTGGTAATTATTCGCTCAACTTTTGCCATTTAATCTTCTGTAATTTTAAACATAATACAAAAATATCGTCATCTTGTTTTCGTTATTCGTGTGATTCATCAAATTCTACTGTTATTCCATATTATAAAATCCAAAAACTTAAATTTATTTATCAGAGGTAGCGCGGTAGAGCTTATCTAATATACTTGAGACATTCATTTAACATTAGAGGGTGCTGCCGGTAGTGTTTCTCAGGAACTACTGGATTGATTTACTTGAGCTTTTTTTTAAATGACCGTTGGGATGAGTGTAGGAGGCCGAAAAAATTTGATTTCACAAAACCACAATGGGGCTTCGCAAAAGGACAAAAACCGCAAAGGTTTCCTAAACGGAATGAGTCATGTGACGTATCACTATCCAATGAGTAGCCGTAAATAGCGGCAATAGTCGGGGAAAAGGAATGCGGTACTTTCTATATCCAGAGCTTTAGTATATCATAAAGCTCTGAATATAGAAAGTACCGCATTCTTTTTCCCCGGCTATTGCTGCTATTGACGGCTACTCATTGGATAGTGATACGTCACATTGCTCATTCCGCCATTTTCGTCTTAAACCACGCGAATCTCCAATGCCAAAAATAAAATTGTACTTTATCATGTAATGAAAACAGATAGTTTTGCATTATATAAATAAATGCTAATATTATTATCTATTTTTAATCAATTTTACTTGTTAATATAGTAAAGAAACTGGCTTTATTTTGTTACATTTTTTAGATAACTAGAATCCAAAATTTAATATTAACAGGTATTTTGTCTAAAATTAATTCATATAATAAAAATAAATTATAGTCAAAATGAAATCCAGAATTATATATAAGTACTCATAAAGGATAGTAGTTACCTCCTATGGTTAGTAATTAATAAAATTTTTTAATACTTATTTCTTTTTTCTGTTTTATTAGATAACTTTTTCCAATTAAGAAGAAAAATTTGATTTTACCTATGGATTTAAATTTATATTTTGAGAAAAGGGAGAATATTCGATGAGAAAAATTATTTATTAAATGAAAAATGAAATTTTTAAAGCTCTCTTCCTCGCATAAATTTTTTAAACTAATTATTAATGGAATTTATTAAATAAATTAGTTGTTGTGTATTCTTGCGAAACCATTAACGCTTTCTTTTCATTAATTCTTCATGCGGATATAAAAATTCGCGTAAAATATACTTGCAAGATTATAAACTAGCTTGCTGTGTGTATCGCTGACCTGGCAGCATGAAAATTGAGATAGCATCGTAAACTATCTTGGTACATTCAAGTAAATAAGTGTCTTATGGCTATCCATGCAAAAATTGTCTTCTAGCAACGAGGTATACGACGTTGCTAGAAGACAATTTTTGCAAATAAATCGAATTTTTTTTTTGTGTTGCAGTGAAAAAAAATCCAAGAGTTATCTTGAAAATTGATATAAAGTTATATAAACTAAGTTTTATTACAGTGAAAAAATATAGAAAATTGTCTTTAGGTATAAAGTTTCAGATGCAATTATCTAACTGAAAAGTTACTTAAATTAATTTTTAACGATATTAACTTTCACTCGTATAATTAAGTAATCATCAGATCCTTCGATATGAAAGTAAAAATATAGATCAATTTTCTAGTTAAAGAAAATCGTGGGAGAAGATATTGTTATAAAAGTTTATTAAAGTAAAAGCAGTACTTACCATCCTCTGAACTTTCCTAGAATAATATTGATACTCTGCAGACATTTTATCGTTCAGTTGATACATCCATATCATGCCACGAATGATCCTAATTTGGCCAGTAACATTGACTAGCATTTGAAGTCTTTCAGCCGAAGTGGATAAAGTGACATCGATAGGTGTAGTAACTTCTGTATCGGCTTTGGTAGTCTTTTTTAATTCAGTCGTCCAGATATAAGGTGTCTGATTAGCGTCAGTCACCGTTGACGTCCTCTCTGTGGAGGTAGTGACATTTTCTGTTGTAGTGGGAATCAATTCTTCTTCTTCTTTAGTAAATTGGAAATCCGAAGTTGTGGAAAGTGTCGAGTTCTCTGTGATTTCTTCCGAATCTTCTTTGATTGTCCCATTACCGGCATCCTCGTGTGTTGTTTTAAAACTAGTAGTTTCTTCCGAAATTGTTACTGGTGGTAACGTTGGAGTAACTTTTTCTATTTGTTGTGATGCATTGCTTTGATTTGGAGAGTCTGAAGAGTTGTTTTGATTACTTAACGTGATATTTTCGTCTTGGGAATTGTTGGTCCAGTGATCGATAGACGTGTTTGATTCGGATTCATCGCTGGTTACGACATTTTCGTATGTATGGTTGATCGCCTGTTCGTTTGAGTAACTGTAAGTGGTAAAATATGTTATTAGTTCTAACAGCGGGCTCGTTTGTGTAAGTGTGTTCGTTTCGGTGAAATTTTGTGGGGTTGTACTGGAATCTGATTTCGAAGACGTGTCTTCGTTCATCGAAACATTCGGCGAGTTCATTTTTCTGTTAATAATACTCTTCACTAGATTACTTTGCCGTTTGGGAACATTTTCTTTGGTATCAATGGGGTTTTGGTCACTTTTGTAAGTTTCCAATTCTTTCCTTACGCTATTTGTTAAGTTCGAGTTCTGGGTGATGTCTGTAATGCTAAAACCATTAGTGCCAAGAATTTCGTAATCCATTTGCGATAAAACTGGTACGGATGGATGGAAAGTATGGCTTTCGGATTCTTGATTCGACGACTGTAATTCTTTAACATCTAGAATGATAATGTTAAGATAATATTTAAATACAGTATCAGAAAAACAATGGCCAAAATTTTTTTTTACAGTATTACGTCACACAGTATCGAAAGAACGTCATCGAACGTCGTCATTATATATTACCCACTTATCTATGCACTGATATTGATAAGTTTGCCAGCGCTGTCATTGGTTGAGGTCAGAAAAATGGATTATTATTACGTAACAATAGAATTAGTTTTAAATTTTAAACAGCAATTCGGCAAATAATTAGGACCGAATATTTTTACGTTTGCGTAAGTCGGAAAAATAATTTTTTTTTAATAAATTTTGAATCATAAACCATCGGGGCTAGGTCTACTATAGAGACTTTTTCGACGTTATAGACCCATATTATTCCTTTATTTAAAAGACTAACAACACTACTTGGACACTAACCGTTACCGGTAGTTTGATACTTAATGCAATTAAAAATATATAAAATAAATCAGTTAAGAAAAAGTTTTAAATGTTGTAAATCAACATCTTATATTTTATTATTATTCTTTCTCAGTTTGTTTATTTTTATTCATTTAAAAATGCAAATTTTAATGCGGAGTAGAAACAAACAGTTTAATCATTTTTTTTTTATTAGAAATTAATAACAACAACCACCAGGGGAACATCGTCGAAAGAGTATATCGTCCCCCTGGTGGTATTGTTACAAATCCATAAAACATTTTAATTTATTCGCATTTGAAATTTTTTAAAAATTTTCTTTCTGCATCTCAAAAAAATTATAAAAAAAACTGTTTTACGTAAAGTTGAACTTAAGTCAGGTAAAGCTACACTAAGACAAATTATAATTGCGTTTTCATTTATGGTATCATTAATTTAATGGCGTTACGCGTTATGATTAATAGTCAAACGTGGCTGGCTGGCTGGATGTCACTTTTTCGATTGAACTACTGTCGTTATTATTATTATGATTAATAGTCAAACGTGGCTGGCTGGCTGGATGTCACTTTTTCGATTGAACTACTATACCTGTTTCTATAAATAGGGTATCTTTGGAAAGGTTTAACTTTTGGATGTCTGCAACAGCCCAAATTATTTGTTGTTGTTAATAATTTAAAAATTAAAAAATAGAAATAACATTGAAATTGTAGTTCCTCCAAAAAGACAGAATTCTCAGAGGGCGCTGTAACTTAATAATGGATGCCATTTTACGATTCCTTACACGAGTTCAGAGGTGTTTTTGTCGTTATATACGGTATTGTTAGATTAAATCACATGATTATAAATTTCTAGTTATTATTATTATTATTAATTGTTAAAATTTCAAAATCTTTATACATTAAAAACGTTGCATAAAGTATAAAAATAACATCATCACACGTAGAAGTCTGCAACTTGTCGTTATCATACTTTGCGTGTTTGATATTAAGAAAGAGTTAATCAGGATTTACAGCGTGTCCAACGTTAAAAGCGAACTGTAAATTTAATGAGAAGTAACAAGCTTTCCTTTTTATCTCGTTTATAAATTTTCTCCTGTTGCTTTTCGACTGCCGGAATTAAAACAAATTTTTGCCAAACGTCGAGGTAAACATTCGGAAGGCAGAAAATTTTCATTCTTCTTTTTTTTTTTTGACGAATCGCGAATCTAAATGACTAGAGACAGACAGACACACGGTTGAGTAACAGGAAATTACACTGCAGCCATTTCCGGAGCGAAGCGTGACCAATTTATTCGTCCAACGTTTTAGATAGACGTAATTGTTTGTATTGCTCGAACTTCCAATGGAAAAAAAAATTAAAGTATCAGTTTTTCCTTCCCAAGAACCAACCGTGCAATTTTTCTTGTATATACCTGTGTTTTTTCTCCTTTTTAATAAAGATCAATACGCGAAACAGTCGACTAAAGAGCGTAAAAATATTTTTATTTTTTTTTTTGTAGAATATTACTTCTAAAACAGTTCCGTAATGATCTGCATAAAAAAAAAAATATTACTAATGTAGACATTTTTGATACAGAACTTCGCTTAATATAGAAATTTATAAAGCACAAATTGTTTTTTTTTTGTAAATTTAAATATATACTTCATAAGTTGTTTCTAATGTTGTTTCACGATGTAAATGCAACAAATCTAAATTTATCGAATAGAAAAAAAGAAGACTATAAAGTAAATGCATTTTTTTTCCCTTTTAATGAAACTGGATTTACTCGGTTGCATGTATCATAAAATATTAAATTTATAACATCAAAGTATCGGTTCGATAAAGTTGCAGACTTCAAAGCAGGAAATTTTGTTGTATTAAATTTTCATAAATAAATCTGAAATAATAATAATAAAAAAATGCATTTAAAAAAAAAATAAACATCGCCAAAAAAAAAAACATTATTATTATTATCAAATTTATTATTATTCGATAGCATAACATGAAAAATCAAAATTGATGATGATAAATTTTTATTATTTTTTTTTTTCTTGTTAAAATTACGGATTTTTTAATCGTTTCGACAGTTTAAGAAATAAATTTATAACGTTTTAGTGCGAAAAAAATATTGTTAAATCGTTCAGAGAACCATAAAATTATTAATGTTCTTTTGTTTTACTAATTTTTCTCGATAAATTACAATATTTTTAATATCTTTAACGTCACGGAAAAATCTGTTAACACGGAAAAAAGAGGAAAAAATAAAAATAATAATTTTTTGGACTGAATTTAAATTATAACGATATCATTTTAGGAATATTTTCATAATTTTTTTTTTATAGAGTAATTCCGGTAGAAATGGACCACTGGGTGAGATGGACTGGCTAAATATTTCTGAAACTGGGCACTGTAGGACGATGCCCTTAATGACCTCAGATAGTTGCTAGTTTGAAAGAGAAGTTGTATTATTTTCAGATTCTTCGTGTACGTTTTTCAGCTGAAATACTCTGAAATATAATTCAGGTGAGTCAAAAGTTTCTTCATTGTTTTGCTTTTAAGATAATATACGTGTCATATGATAATATTTTGGGACCATTGTCTTACACGAGGTGTAAAACTTGTTGGCAGTTGTCTTAGTGTGTCATAATGATGCTGGTCAAAACAAATAAAAAATGGCGGTTTGGTCCATCTCTCCCAGATAATCGGGAGAGATGGTCCATTGTGATGTATGGATTATTTTGGATGATGAACTAATTTTTCGAAAAATCACTAATTAATAGTTTGGTACTTATATGTGTAAATTGTCTACATATAGGCCTATATAAGGTGTATTTGAATTTGTTTTGTATTATGTATTTTGTAAGCTTTCTTTGTATTTATTACTGAGAAAATGCATTATCACCATAAACTAAAGAAAAAAAATATTTTTTTTTATAAATAACTTATACAATAATTATTAATCTTTTTTTAGAAACATGCCAACTACTTATAAAAGGAAGTTGGGATCTACAAGAGGAAGTTGGAACAATGAGGACTTGTTGAAGGCTGTTGATGCAATAAATGAAAACCTTATGGGAATCAATGAAGCCGCAAGATGCTTCAATATCCCCAAAACAACCTTGAAAAGAAGATTAAAAAATAATACTTTTTCTAAGGGTCCGCTAGGTCCTTCATCTATTTTAGGACAAGAAAACGAAAGGAAGATGGTTTTTCATATTAAAAAACTTCAGGCAAATGGATTTACTCCATCACGAGATTGTTCGTTCTATAGTGTTTCATTTGGCTGAAGAGGTAAAAATTAACCATAATTTTGATAGAAACCGTCAAAAAGCAGGAGATGATTGGTTAAAATCTTTCCTATCTCGAAACCCTGATTTAACAGTGAGAAAATCAGAAGGCGTTTCTGTAAACAGGGATCTTGGGATGAACAGAGAAATTATAAAAAAATTTAATATCTTTTATGTAATTTTATAATGCTAGAATGTTAATAAATATTAATATTGATGCTTTGTTGTGTTTTTATCGACATTTCATAAAGGTCCATCTCTACCATACTGCATGGTCCATATCACCCATAGTTATATGGGATAGATGACCACTCGTTATATTTTTCTTTCATTAATAAAAAATTTGTTTATGTATATTTTGCATTTTTACCTTTATTTATTACTAGTGATTTGTCACCAGAATACCACGAAATCATTTTCATCAATAATATTGCAATATATGAGAACATAGAGCGATTCGAAAAAAAGAGAGTCCATCTCTACCGGAATTACCCTACACGAAAATTTAGGTTTCAGATTAATTTTTTTAATGTTAAAATATTACTGAAGAGCCTACAAAATTAAAACAATTTAAATAACTTATAAATTTTGCATTTTAAATTATAATATTAAAGTTTAATTCCCGAACTTTAAAATAGTAAAATTAAATCGATTTTTATACACGAAAATATTGGTTCCAGATGAAACTTTTTAATGTTAAAATATTACTGAAGAGTCAATAAAATTAAAACAACTTAAATAACTGCAACCTTTGCATTTTAAATCAAAATATTAAAGTTTAATTCCTCCAGAGCTTTAAAAAAGAATATATGTTTAATCGATTTTCATAAAGTTGCCTATACTGTAGTAGTTTTCCCGATTATTTTCTCAATTTTTATACACGAAAAATTTGGTTCCAAATGAAACTTTTTAATGTTAAAATATTACTTAAGAGCCGATAAAATTAAAACAAATTTAAAATGAAAAATTTTAGGTTACTTAATTATAATATTAGAGTTTAATTCCCGAACTTTAAAAGAGTAAATGAAATCGATTTTTATACACGAAAATTTAAGTTCTAAATGAAACATTTTAATGTTAAAATATTACTGAAGAGTCTATAAAATTAATACAACTTAAATAATTGCAATCTTTGCATTTTAAATTATATTATTAGAGTTTAATTCCCGAACTTTAAAAAGTGGATGTTTAAATTAAATCGATTTTTTTTAATAAAATAATCTTAAGTGTTGTTTACATAAAAAAAAAGTAAACAGTAAAATTTGTTAAGATTAAGACAGTTTTTTAATTTTTTTAGTCGCATATTTGCAGATTTTATTAAGACCCCAACATTCAGCAAAAGGAGGATTTTCAGCTGAAAGAACTTCATTTATTTCTTTAGGGATTATTTCTTTCTTTTTATGCAAAAGAAAACACAATCGTATAGGTTTCAATAAACCACAAAATAGTTCTTCGACATGATTAAATTTATAATTTAATGAATTTTTATTATTATTATTATTTTTATCATTTAAATAATAATCGCATTGCCAACATTAATAATTCATAAAAATAGAGAAAAGGGGAAGAAAAATGCCTAAGTAAAAATTCCAATTTGCGAACACAAAGAACAAATTGTTTTTTTTTTTCTTCTCTCTCTTTGTTGGACAAATACTTTGCAGCAATTTTTTTTTCTGTTTTAAATGTTAAAAAAAAGAAAAAAAACTTAATAATCTACTTACAGAAATTTTAATCAAGATTATTAATTTATTTTTATATGGTCAGAATGCCGAAAGGATTTTTTAAAAATTTAGAATTTTCGATGATTAAAACTATTATTATTATTTATTTTTTATAATATTTAAGTGGATAAAAGCGAATCCATTAGCAATTTTTTTATGAAAGAATTTAAGAATATTTTTAATATATATATATATACAGAAAAAAAATTGCGAAAATTATAGATTAAACTAATTAAAATTTTTAGAAAGTCTGGCAAATTTTTATCCCATTGATTTCACAGAAAAAAAAAATAAAAATAATAATAATATAAAAATAATGTCGCGCTTACTAATCCTGTAATAGAACTATGAGTAGAAGTGAAGTAGAAGAAACAAACCCGCAAGTTTATTAATCTCTCTTAATTGCTATACCCTCGTAGAAAAAGTTCATCTTGACTGTAACAATCCCCCAGATTAAATAAGGAAGAAGTAAAGGAAGCAAAAATAACATGGCTGCTTCACATCCATTGAATGTAATCCTTGTAAAATCCTAAGTGCAACTCTTTGCTCGTAAAATGTGTTTGTGGTGAGACGGTAGCTTCAAATAATTACATAAAAGGAGAATCTTTATTGTAAGGAGTGAATTTTCTATATTCCTGGCATGTTCCTGATTTCTAAAGAAGAGGATGCTTTCACGTTTCTCTTCACTTTATATATATATAAAATTTCAAGTAAACTTTTTTATTATTATTGTTTCTTCTAATGTTAGGTTAGAGTGCAAGAAAAATATTTATTAAAAAAAAACGATGTTAAGTGATGTTTTCTTTCAGAATTTAATCCATTTTTAATGCAAATAATTAGATTTTTCAGTGTGACACAAAAAGCTGTTACTCCTTTGCTCCTCGAGGATTTTTAATAAGAGATCGCATTAATGAAAATATCAAACGGGATTATATTTTGCACTTATAATCCGATAACGGCGATAAATTAGAAGATTATCGGGTCCGTTTCGTTAAATTTCCTTCTTAAAATCCTTTTATTTTTTTTCTTCTTGATGCGCTTATAACGTCTTGAATTTTTGATGAGTTAGTTTTGATCAATTTGTATTAAATCATGTTTACAATAGTTAAATATCGATTTTTTCCCAACTAGTAAGCAGAATTAACGAGTTTCGAAAATATTTTTATTATTATTATTTTTTTTTTCTTGCAATCAGAGAGAAAGTAATTTGATTTATTCAGTTTAACTGCAGATTTTTTCTCTGTTTTATTCGTAAACATGTTGAAATTTTCAAGAAAGTTGTTTGCTGATTGATAAATTTTTCCGCGCATTCGTTCCATTTACTAAATTAATATAAATAGTTTAAAGAAATGCAGAGGAATAAGAAAATTAATAATTAATGCGTGTTTTTCACTTTACATCGTTTTCTTTGCAAGAAAAATAGAGAAAATTTCATTATAAATCTATAAAATGCAATTGTATATCTTTAATAGATTTGAGTTACATAAATAAACAATATTCAGTTGCGTACTCTGCGAGTTTACAATGATATCTTCAGTGACAATGATGGATAGCTAGTCTCCAAGTAGCTGTTACATAAGAGACGCGAAGAACACTGATAAAGTTTTTCTTATCCTTTGAAGAACTAAGGAAGAGGCAGTATTTCCTGTTGGGACAATACTGAAACCTTTCATCACTTCACTTTCCTCCTAAGAATTTTGTTTGAAACTCTAACAATACTCTTTCATTTATATATATATAAGAAAAGAAAGATAAAAAATTGGTTAGAGCCAACGTGAAGTATAAATGTATATACATTATATGCACTTATATACGGCAATGCAGGCAAGCAGAGTGGATTTAGTAATTACTTCGCTTCTCTAATGCCATTATTATAAACACATTCAAAGCAAACAATTATCATTAATCTCTTTAAATGTAGTTTGCACCGAAATTATGCTTACGGAATGGCAAATGCACCTGACTTCTCACCTAAAAGCATATGCAGATTATAACAAACAAACAGATTTATCTATTCTATTCATAATTCATACTTAGTATATACAGCAAACGAGATTAGTAGCGAACATGGTCTTCGACAATTTTCTATGCTTGACGATTGTTTTAAATCTCGGAATTTTGTAAGTGTACGTACTTTTTTTCCGTTGTTTTTTTCTGATTTTATCTAAATATGCATTCACCTCTGGGAAAAATCTTTTTTTGTGAATTATTCAATATCATATTTTTCGTGGAAAGACTGCAATCTCTTACAAAAAAGATGAGAAACAACACGCTCGCAGAAAACAAACAAAAAAAATAAAAATACAAGTTGTGACATGCTATTACACGCGAACGGTTGTATCTTTTCTATGTTGCATGCTATCTTTTAATGGAGTTTTTCTTTTGGAAAATTTTAATAATTAATATTAATGTATGGTTTCATCGACAGGATTATTAAAGAATAGTGATGTTTGGCTACAATCTAGTAGAATTTTCTTTAGAATTTTGCACGAATAACAGATAATTTTTAAAAAAATAACATAAGCCATGTTTCATAATTAAAAAAAAAAGAAAAAAATCGCATTGCCAGAGATCATCATCAAATGTTCATTTTTTAAATTATGAAACATGCTTTCGTTATTTAAAAAAAGGAAAACTTAAAAATTATCTGTTTCCGTGAAAAATTCGAAAGAAAATTCTATCAGATTGTAAGCAAAACATCAATACTCGTTAATAATCCTGTCGATGAAACCATACATTAATGTTAATTATTAAAATTTTACAAAGAAAACTTCCATTAAAAGGTAGCATGCAACATAGAAAAGATGCAAACGTTCGCGTGTAATAGCATGTCACTATTTGTCTTTTTTTGTTTGTTTTCTGTGAGCGTATTGTTTCTCATCTTTTTTATAAGAACATAAGCCATGTTTCATAATTAAAAACAAAGAAGAAAATAATCATATTGCCAGAGATGATCATCAGAAGTTCATGTGATAATATGTGACAAAAGTTTGAATTTTCGTTTCTTCGCTTCTCTTTAAAGCAACATAGAGGTTAATATTGTTTCTAGTATCTCCTGTAATCACTCGATTATCCAGTCTGAATCATTTTACATAATCTACAATGCAGGATCCATATATATCTTCATATATAACCATCTACATAATGCACAATCTTTTCCTTATTTTCTTGAATAGTCGATGCAATCCTTACTTTCTTGAACATCCATCGATTTCTTTACGAAAATAAGAATTTTCTTTTGATCATACTTTTATTTAAAGATACAACAACCGCCTGCAATATCTTTTCCAATAATCTGCTGCAACTGATATCCTCCGTTAATGATTATTCAGTTATGTTGTGAATAGATCTACATTCCGGATATTCGAGGCCGTGACGTGTTTAGAAATAATTTTCAGTTGTTGAGAACTATCAGTAATGTTTACTAAGTGATAATTAATTACCGATAATTCAGTTTTGAACCTTAATAAATGTTAATAGTTTTACGATGATCTTTCAGGAATTTAAACTGTGATGAAAATCGATTAGTAGAGGATGAAAATGATAAATATTAAAGCACGATAAGCACGTCTGTGTGTATTATAAATATATATATTTGTATTTCATCTTTATTTAATTGCGATTTAATGGATTTTCTACGGATATTTTTATACGTGTAATCATTTAAAACGTTCTGAATTAAGTTAAATGACGAATATGTCGTAACTAGGAAAACAAACTTTCCAATTTAGATCATTCAGCAACCATTCGTCTTATCTTTTCATTCACTTTTTTCTGTTCTTTACATCATTCATCGTTGATTCTTGTCTTTTAGATCACTCTTTCTTCTTTTATTTAGGTCATTGCTTCTATTTTGGTTTATTTATTTTTGTATTAACCGTAATTAGCTTGTATTTTCTTAAATAAATTCGATTCTTGCTTTCTTAGCATCTATATTTAGTAATTGCTTTATTTAATAAACATCTAATTTAAGTCTTACTTTATTGAATATCCAATTTAATCTTTTATACTGAATATCCAAAAAAAATCATTATATTCATGAATATCTAATTTAGTCCTTGCTTTTTGAATATCCACATATATATATATATTCATTACTTTATTGAATATGTAATTTTTAATCTTATTTTCTTCGATATCCTAATTTAGTCCTTACTTAATTAAATATTCAATAAAGTAAGAACACGATTAAATATCCAATGAAGTAAGGACTAAATGAGATATTCAATAAAGCAAGAACTCAATTAAATATCCAAAAGAGTAAAAACTCAATTAAATATCTAATAAAGTAAGGACTAAATTAGATATTCAATAAAGTAAGGACTAAATTAAATATCCAAAAAAGTAAAAACTCAATTAAATATCTAATAAAGTAAGGACTAAATTAGATATTCAGTAGAGTAAGGATTAAATTAGATATTCAATAAAGTAAGGACTAAATAAGTATCTAATAAAATAAGAACTCAATTAATTATTCAATAGAATCCTTCTTTACTGAATATCTAATTTAGTCCTTACTTTATTGAATAATTCAATTAAATAGCCAATAACGTAAGGACTAAATTAGATATCCAATAAAGTAAGAACTAATTTAATCCTTACTTTCTTCAATATCCTAATTTAGTCCTTACTTTATTTAATATTTAATTGAATTCTTACTTTATTGAATATGTAATTTAATCTTTACTTTCTCCAATACTCTAATTTAGATCTTACTTTATTTAATATTCTAACATTATATCCACCATTGTCCTTATTTAGCTTCCTGGCAGATTCAATAAACTTTACAATTTAACAGAATAATTTTGTATTAAAAAATCTAGAGAAGCCGAAATTCAGTTAAGAAGAAGAAGTAAAAAAAAAAAATTTTTATTTTTTTTGAAAGTATCGAAGTTTCTTCTGTATATACCGTTTCCCTGTAGAATTTAGATAAAATTATACCATATTTTTGATGTTATTTCTTGTCAGTATACTCTTACGAATGTTTTCTTTATCTCTCGAAGAATTCTGTCTAAAATAATCCTTATTTATTGTTTAAGTTTACTAGTATGACAGATTGATTTGGATTTTCTAAAAGTCTTATTATTTTTCCTTTTAAAAACTACTACAGAAATACAAAAACTAAAGTTTTATATTTCTTACAAGAAAATAAAAAAGAAAAAAACTGCTGAACATTGATTCCATTAGTATCTTTTAATCTGTTGTTGACGTTACCTTTTTTAAAAAGGATTAGTTCATTTTTATGCTAAATATAATGGAAATGATGATTAACATTAAATCTTCTTGAGGATTTTAAAAGTAATTCTACTAAAATAATATTTTAAAATTATCTAAATAAAAGGAAAAAATAATTAACCAGGTAAGTATAATGGAAATGATGATTAACATTAAATCTTCTTGAGGATTTTTAAAGTAATTCTACTAAAATAATATTTTAAAATTATCTAAATAAAAGGAAAAAATAATTATATTAATCAATAGAAGTATTGGAAACATAACCTGAAAAATATTTGGCTTTTTAACGTAATATGAGTGAAATGTGCAAAATATTATGTACAGTGATTTCTAGACATAAAAAAAATTGAAGAAAATTCGGATAAAGAACGTAAGTTAGATGACATGATCGTGTTGCACATAACGACATGCAAGCAAGTAAAAAAGCAAACGCATAAAAATCCATTAGTAAAACTATAAAGACCATGTTCCTATGTAAACAAGTAAAGAAGAAGTACAGAATTGAACTTAAAAAGAAGAAACATCAGTAGATATATAAAATCGAAAAAGCTGGAAAAAAAGTAAACAAAAACTTGAAAGAGTACGACGAGTAGTAAAGAAAAGCTCATTGCTACATCATAATTCTGAATGCTGATGCATAAATGAAGCAGCAATCAGAAGTCATGACGTACCAAAGAACAATTCTTACATTTCGCCTTTTTTTTCCCCCAGATTAAAAACATTCACATTCTTTACATGATATACGTTTCGCAGTAATAAAGTTAAAAAAGATCGGGTCATAAAGATCGTTTTTCATTTTTATGAGTTCGTTGTTTTAAAAGTAAGATATCTGGATGCGATAATGGTTTATCCTAGAAAAATACCTCAGAGCTTAATCTTTATACCATTTAGAAGAGAAGTGAATACATATATATATATATACGCAATATTCCAAACTCTAACTTAAAGAACGGGGGAAGGAGGGGAGGAAAAAGACTTAATGCCAAATCAGCTTATTCTATGTTCGGGTTTATTCAGCTGCGACTATCATAAATCACCAGTACAACCACTATTTCTGTCCACTCTAAAGGTTTCACAAATCGATCAATACTCTAAAACGCCCACACGTCACTAATGGCATCGTTGGCTTACACATTATACCATCTTCTATTTATCAATGGAAGCTTTAAAATCCATGCATTACCATAACTGGAAAGGGATCTTCCAAGCATTACCATTTATCAGTGTCGTGCATATCAGACAGAAATTTGTAAATAAATTTTAAAAAATTTCGGATAATATGAACGATAAAAGTTTAAAAATTGACTTTTATTACGACATTAAAATATTTTATCATCCGAGAACATTTTTATTTATTTATTAAAATGATTCTTCGTGATAAAATTTTTCATGTTTACTTCTTTTATAAATAATTTCTCGTCCGTGGATATGCTTAAATGGATCGGCCTGTTTGATGTTCTATTCGGTTTAATGATGTTATCAGAGAATACCAAACAAGGAATAATGGATTCTTCAGCATAACAACTAGCTTGTTGGACGACAGAGGAGATTTTTCTGATCAAACAAACTTGTTCATATAAGAGAAAACGAAAATTCTTGCAAATAATATAAAGAGTGCCCACGAATGCCTGTAGTTTTAAACAGTTTTATTTAGCGAAATAAAAAGTTCAAAAACACTCACTGTAATGTTGAAAGTCTATACTTTGTTTACGTATTATCAGCATGCAAATCAATATTTAAACTAGAGAGATGCATTAAATATTCACTGAGGCAACTTCTGGTGAGATGAGGAATGTTGATCAGTTTTGACTTAAAATGTAGTACCGCTCGATTAAAATAAAGTGAATCAGTGTTGTTTAATTTATCTCTATGAATAGACTTTCCTATCTTTTAAAGTGCTTTTTTTCCCTCTCTCTTCTTTTTTTTCAGTCGGTTGAATGTTTGAAAAGAAGAACTAAGAAAGAAAGAAGAAAAAAGACTTAATTGAAAATCAGAAAGAAGTACTGCAGCGACCATCTGGTCAAAATTGCGTGTTGAGACGACCACTAACTCTACTAGTTATCAAAAAGTATGACGTATTGACAGAGGATTGTAAAGGAAAATTCGTCTTTCCGAACACGATGCAATATCCTTGGATCCAAGAGAAAAGTACGTACAAGAAATATCTATTTTTTTCCGATATATCTATATATATTTTTCATTCATATCTTTCGATTCGGAATAAAACGAAACTCGAACTCTTCGTGTATAGATTTAACTACACATCCCTCTTTAACTAGGTATATCTTCGTTATTTTTTTTTTTTTTTATTCCGTAACAGCACACAAACTGATTTTTACTGATTATCCATGCAAAAATAATAGATTTTTAAAGATTACAGAAAGCAGTAACTAAATAAATAAAATTTCTTTAAAATATTTAAACATTTTTAAAGATATCAGCAGAAAAAGTTCGGCTGAATAACTACCGGTTTTATTATTAATAAATAAAAGACTAGCAAAGTCAACAGTAAAGAAATAAAAAAAAAATCGTCAATACGAAAGATCAGCAATATTAGCAACAAAAATATAAGGTAGAGAAAAGAAGAGGAGTAGAAATGCAATCAAAAATTGCAAGAATAATATTAGTCTTTCATCAGCGAATTTTTCCAGGTTTGCTTCACTTGAAAGGCAAATTTATAATATATAACCGTAAGTATCTATCTCTATGTCAAATAATGAAAATATTTTTTACTAATAATTTTGAAAATCCGAACGAATAATAACGAATATTCAATAAAGATGTTATTATCTTAAATAATATTATTTCTAGATAATTTTTTTTTAAATTCTTCTATTAAATGGTTTCCAAATATCAATTTTTTTATTTATTTTTGTGCCTGTAGTTTGGTTATGACTTTCAGTCTTATATGATATAGCTGGCTAACAGCGCAACATATAATCCAAAGTACCGTTGCAGTATTGCTTCCTTCTCGACTGCTAGTCATAAAGATTTAAAGCAACTTCGAAAATATATAAAATAAAATTTTAACTGGTTCCTATCCTAATTGATAATCAAATGCACTACTAAGCTGTAAATTTTACACCTGATAACATCCCTCGGGATATTTGATATAAAGATGTTAAAAGTTATCCGAACTTATCAGGTTAGATAGGTAACGTTTTATAACTTTAATAAATAAAAAAATGCAACTTTTTGTTGATTTTAAAGAAGTATTTTTGGAATAAAAAAAAAACAGGATAATGTTCCATTTTTATTAGTTTCCGAATTCTGGATTGAATTAGGAATTGTAGAAAGTAAAACTAGGTAACTAATAAAAGTATTTTAAATCCTAGTTAGCTAATTATGCTCGTTTTCTTTAACTATAGTTACAGTACTACAATTATTTTAAACCCTGGTTAATTAATTATGCTCGTTTAAAGATACTACAATTATTTTAAACCCTAGTTAATTAATTATGCTCGTTTTCTTTAACTATAGTTACAGTACTACAATTATTTTAAACCCTGGTTAATTAATTATGCTCGTTTAAAGATACTACAATTATTTTAAACCCTAGTTAATTAATTATGCTCGTTTTCTTTAACTATAGTTACAGTACTATTAATTATTTTAAACCCTAGTTAACTAATTATACTGATTTTCTTTAATTATAGTTAATTACATTACTGTTAGTATGCCGTTCTGTTGTTTATTGTTTAATGACTTCCGGCTTTATCGAATTATTTTGTATGTCAAATGATGATAATTAAAATAATAATTTGATATAGATCTATAATACGAAGTGCAAATTGATATCGGTATTGTTACAATGCATTATCGTCTCAAGTTACCACTCGTGTCAAAAAATTTTTTTACTGCATGATACGTTTGATAAATACGATACCACAACGAAGCGAAGCATAAAGCAAACTAACCGCACATGCAAAAACTAAGAAGAGTTTTCTTCCTTCCAGTTATATGAATAAAAGATGTCGAACGCAATACCATGTAAGATTCATATAAAGGCAAAAATTAAATAAAAAAATATACAAGACTGCTGTATACATATATGCGTGTTATATACTGTATATACTACTACAAAAACAGACAGAATGCTGATATACGCTGCTTAATGTGTACTCTTCAGGCATGTATAACTTTTAATACCAAATGAAAAATTGCAGGATTCAGGAGGCGTGTCAAACACCATAACAAGGAAAAGTTGTTTTCGTGGATCAGAATTTGGTGATGCTCCTACTATTTAAATCCCAAATAGTGAAGGATTCAAACGTCCTCTTTTTTTTTTCTTTCCGAAACTGCAATGTCCTCAATTATAAGAAGGCAAATCGATCAATAGTAAAGTCTGGTTAGTAGCAGACTAATGTCCCACAGTATTTCGATGATGACTTTCTTAAATATTTTAATAGTTCGTTATTTTATGCTTCTGATATTCCGTTAAATAAATATAATTGTTTACACTTCGTTTACCAAACAACAAGAAAAGTCCCAAGATAATTACGTTTATTTTAAAATACGATTTTCTTTAATTAAATTAACTCACGAGAATTACAAATAAAAATTAAATTATTGCTAATTTTTAAAACATGAATATTAAATGCGTATAAATGAAAATTAAGAAGAAAAAAATGTTATTTGCAAATAAATAAATTAACTGGAGTGTTAATCGTAACTTATAATTAGCTATAAATATTAGAAAAGCTAAATCTAGTTATACTTTATTATAATTAAATTTACTTGTTTATTATAGTTATTTGATGATTGTATTTAAATAACAGTTACTGGAATTAGTTAATCATAGTTAATTAGAGTTCTACAATTATTTTAAATCCTAGTTAATTATGCCCGTTTTCTTTAACTACAGTTAATTACAGTACTATAATTATTTTAAACAGTAGTTAATTATGTTCGGTTTCTTTAACTATAGTTATAGTACTACAGTTATTTTAAACCCTAGTTAATAAAGTAATTATGCTCGTTTTCTATAACTATAGTTACTTACAGTACTATAATTATTTTAAACAGTAATTAATTAATTAATATTCGGATTTTGTACCACAGTTATTTTAAACCCTAGTTAAAGTAATTATGCTCGTTTTCTTTAACTATAGTTAATTACAGTACTATAATTATTTTAAACAGTAGTTAATTATGTTCGGTTTCTTTAACTATAGTTATAGTACTACAGTTATTTTAAACCCTGGTTAATTAATTATGCCAGTTTTCTTTAACTATAGTTAATAACTATACTACAATTATTTTAAACCCTAGCTAGCTAAATTATGTTCGCTTTCTTTAACTATAATTAATTACTAGTTATTTTTAAACTATAGTCAATTACTAATAATGCTCGTTTTCTTCAACTTTACATAATTATTTGTTACGCAACAATTAGTTAGCTAGTTATATTACAATTATTTACTTCAATCATATCTAATTGTAATTAGTTCCAACAACGTTTTTCAATAACGAAAATTTTATAGTAGCATTTTCTAAGTATTTTTTTTTTACAAAAAAAATCTCGAAATAAAATTTCGAAACCGAAGAGAGTATCGATCAGTACGAGCATAAAAGTGTGGCAGATATTTATGATTATTATTATAAAAATTTATTACATTTTAAGTTTATAAAGCGTATTATATATTCGAGCATGCTTTATGCGTTTATATACGACTTTAAACGAGAGAAGCGGACAGAAGTAAGCAAATAAATTGAGTATTCATGCAAAGTCGGAAGAATATTTTCCAACCCGTGCTTACAAAGGAGATATTTGTCTTTGAGAGCAAAAAAAAGTATTTACAAATTTGTAGAACATAAAAAAAATGAAGGAAAAAAAAAAGATTTTTTAAGGGAAAAAGTTTCTGATCGATATTACCTTTCGAGATTTTTTAAAGTTGTTATTCCAGAACTGTTTATTTTTATCTTGTTTTCTTCTGTTTTGAAATGGTTAAATATATACATATTATTTTTAAATGTGCAGATAATACTGTGCTGTGCAATGAGCCATTTTCGTGTTTCCGCAGACGGTCTTGAGTAACATTTTAGAAAATTTATTCGTTTGTGATTATCTGGGTACTTTGAATTCTGCGTAGACTGATTGCATGCTGTTATCTGTCTAATTTTAATCTTTATAAGTAAATTTGCTACTAGTGCAACAATTTATGCAATTTTAATATTTTAGGAAAGCGCAAACATCATTGCGAATATGATTTTAAAATAGAGATTCATGTATAAACAAAATTAATATTGTGAAATTAACTTATTAACTTTATTGTTTGCAGAAGTCATTCTGCACAAATTGCTTCAATAATTGTCACGAAGTAATTTAAGTTCGTTCGTCTGTTAAGCGTATGTTAAACAAACTATCGTGATCGGTAAATTTTCTACGGTTCAAGATATATAAATATCACAAAATCGAATTAATTTTCTCGAAGTAAAACTGAAGACTATATATCGAGTTTTAATCCTTTAAGTGTAAACAATATAGTTGAAATATCTACAAACATCAAGAGAGAGAGATCTCTGTTTAATAATCTAGATGCGCAATTTTATCGGAAATACAATTAGTCCATCGTCAGAACACATCACCCGAAACGTGTTCAGTGTCACCTACAATTAAGAAAGGTGTTATAGTCAACACTGCTGTGTGCATTTAACGACAAAATCGATGACGTGTTAGCGGTTGTAGCACCAATTACTTGGACTCCAGCTAAACTTTAACAACAAGTTCGATGCCGATGCCAACTCACTCGAAGCTACTAAAGCATCCTGAGGTTGTAGCAAAACTATCCAATTTTTTCTTTTTTTTTTATTTTCTTAAACCGTTTTCAACTAAAATATTGGATCGTTTCTGAAAGATAACCATAAAACCCCGCTTCCCATTTCTGTGTAAATTTATCCGGAATGCATTTTTGTACGGTTTACGTAGGCACATTCTTCAAAATTTTAAAAGTTTGGTCCATTACGGTTTGCAGTTTTCGGATAATGGCTTGTCGTACTTCAAAAATCGTCGTTTCTGTTGCAGTTTTGCCTAAACTTTGGACAAATTCGAGAGGCAAATACATTTTAAAACATTTCATGCTTCATTATTAATAGTGCAAAATCTGATAGGTGCGAAATCTACTAATTAGCATCTCTGTTATCGATTTTATGGCGCAATGTAGAGAAGACGAATTCAACTTTGGTATGCATTGTTATATTACCTTAAATCTGTGTTAATAAGAACATATCTGTAGTTTTTAAACATATTTATGATGCCATTAAGTATCAAAAACACAAAAACAAGATGGTAAAACATTACGAGCATCTAAATCATTCACTGGAACCACACAACATAGAAACTATCCACGATGCAATTCAGCAGATAATATCAACTATAGACTACTGAAGGATCTTATGAGGTGCATACCATAAACCACATAATAAAATACCAAAATCGAACAAGATTTTCACGAGAAACACGTCGTAAAAATATCTCACCTAATTGTTACTGCAGCAATACGTGATGCACTAACATTTAGAGCTCGTTCTTCGATAAGTTATTTTCACGAAATGAAGATGGATGAAGAAAATCATAATGATAATATCTTTCTCTTAGTTAAATATTAAATATTATAATTAGATTTTTTTAAAATAATAAAAACTAGAAAAAATTCCATCCAAGCAAAAAAGTTTCATATTGAAATATTAATTTTTAATCCATTCATGCATTCATTTGCAACTATTTATCGATAAATGTATCCAAGTATTAAATATTTTTCCCCCTTCTTCTTCCTTACAAAAATTTCCTTCAAATCAATATTCTGCGATCTTTCTTAAACTGAAAAGTAATATGTTCTTTTTTTTTCTGCCTTATTGGAAGAAGTTTATTTCATAAAATTGAATACTCCGGTTACAAAATACTGTATACTTCTTTAGCTATGAGTTTTATATATATATATATATATAAGTTTTATACGCAGTAATTTTTTTAAAATCAAATATTTGAAAATTTGAAAGTGGAAACTTGCTATGATTTCGGAGTAAAATAGAATAATAGGAAAACGAAATTTAAGAGATTTGCTAATTTGCATAAATATTAAGTGAAAATTTAATATATGACTAACTAAAAGTTTCGATATATATTTTTCTCGCTGGAATTTTTGAAAACATTTTTTGAAGAAGAATTCATAAAGAAATTTCTAACTATAGTTACAGCACTACAATTATTAATAAACCCTAGTTAAATAATTATGCTCGTTTTTTTAACTATACTTATTTATAATACTACAATTATTTTAAATTCTAATTAGCTAATTGTGTTCGTTTTCTTTAACTAGTTATTTACAATACTACAATTATTTTAAATTCTAGTTAGGTAATTATGTTCGTTTTATCAAGCTATAGTTACAATAATACAATTATTTTAAACCCTAGTTAGTTAATTATGCTCGTTTTCTTTAACTATAGTTATTTACAATACTACAATTATTTTAAATTCTAGTTATATTATGTTGGTTTTCTTTAACTATAGTTATTTACAATACTGCAATTATTTTAAATTCTAGTTAGGTAATTATGTTCGTTTTATCAAACTATAGTTACAATAATGCAATTATTTTAAACCCTAGTTAGTTAGTTAATTCTCGTTTTCTTTAACTTTATATTGAAAGAAAAAACTGTATATGTTTGGGAAAACGATTAAAACTAGAAGTAGGAAAAAAAAACATTTTTTTGGAGAAACTTAATGAAAATCTCTTAAAACCAAGAATTTAAAAAGAACAATAAACAAGATTTTATTGAAAATATTAATAAACGAATGGGCTTTTAAATGATTTAATTTAACAGCAAGCAGTTAAAATAAAAAAAGAAAAAACAGTTACCAGAAAATTAGAAACGTTTGAATTTTTTTCTTTTTTCTCTTTCTTTCAATTTTCAGAATCTCCATTAAAAATCCGGTCAAACTTTTTTTACAATTTCATTAAGAATTCTAGAAGTGTTTATTAAAATATACGAAAATTTCATAAAATAAAATCGGGAATTCTTTTAGTAAAAAATAATCATAAAAAAACTAACAATTTATGTTAAAAGCAGGAAAAAATATGAATAACAATAATAATAATAATAATAATAAAATGTAGCAGAGCAAATATCAAACTTTACTTTTTTTGCTTTTTGAACATGTCTACAAGAATGCTTTCACTTTTATATCGAATAAAAACAGAGAAAATTGAGTATATTTTGATTCCTTTGACCACTTTAGAAATCAAAAACCAGTGAATGCTACAAGTTTAGAAAACAGTAAAAGTTCCTGTAAATATGAATCTCTCTCTCTCTCATTCAATAGAAAGGAAATTTTCTTTCTGGAATAAAAATAAATAAATAAAAAAGTTGGAAAAGCAATATTCTTTAATAGAGGTTGCTTCTTGTAGGAACAAACATGACTTTCCTATGAATTACAAAAGAAATTGGGAGATTTGTCGCTGTTGTTGTAGCAAGTAAGGACGCACTGTACATCATCAATCATATTTGCCAACACGAGAAGATAAATATAAAAAAGGAAAAAGGGAAAAAAAATCTTAGTATGGAAGCAAAATCGAATTGCACCGATAATAGCGTTGTTGATTTTTAGGTAATTCTTCTATAACCACCCAGAAAAGCGCAGAGTAGATAGGCAACTAAATTCGATTTTTTTTTATATAAAAAAAAATAAAGTAGAAAAATATGTAGATGCTGACGAATAAATATAGCATACTAACGACCGTTTAAAAAGGTATGTTCTCATACTTCATTCAAGTGCATCGTTTTACTTTCACTGGAACAATGCCAGAAATATATGAATGTCCATTTTATTATAACAAGAAAGAAAATAAATTAGTTTTAAAGCAATCGAAAATCTGCCAGTTTACTTCTGCAATATTTTCGTTTGCTATTCTTAAACTATAACTAAAGTCCACTTTAGTATGAACGTGACTATTTTTTGAAAACTTCTTTGAAAACTTTGCAAACAACTTTCTTTCTCTTTCTCTCTCTCTCTTTTTCTTACATTTGTTAACCGTAGAGAAGAAATAGAAAGAGGAACGTTTGCATCTCCACGTTTATTTCCGGAATTGTTTAAAAGTTTGAATATTTGCAAAATTTACTACGAGGATTGTTAGTTCTTTCGAAGACAAAAGAAAAAAATTTTTTCTGCTTTTGAAAGAGAAAGAAAACTTGTATAATACATTAATATTGTATTTATGTTGTGCTCTATTACGCTTAATGCATAAACAATGCAAAAATTGTGTAAACTGTACTTCATGACACTATATATGCAATATAGTATGAGTATCAAATTTTTTATGAATGTCTTCAATACAAAATTTTCATTAAATTGCCACATAGTATAAGTTTTTCTGATTGCATAATATAACTGCACAAGTTTTCTTGCTCTCTCAATGGCAACACTTGAGTATTACTGGCTAGTATATATGTATATGAGGCCTGAGAGAGATGAAATGGGATCCGGGTTAGACACAAATGTAGAACATCATCCTCCTTCGAAAGCCTTAAAAATATATGAAGACAATATCGGAAATTTACCTGTAAGTAGAAAAAAGTTCTTTCGGTGCGGGCGGATGCAGATATTCGGACTGCCGTTCGGTGGTTTGGCCCGAGTCGGACGCCGTTCGGCCATCCACATTTATTGGGTTTCCGTTTGTTCCAGTCGAAGGGATAAAAGCGGATGGTAGGCAGCCACGGAGGACGAGAGGAATCCCGGAATAAAGAAGGGGGAAGGTAGCGGCTACGGGAAGGGGGAAGAGGGTCCGTCCGACCATTAGGTAGTAACGAGAGCCGGATTATCTGGGCCGAAGCTAATAGCGCGAGAATGGTAATAATAATTGGATGTTTCTGGATCCGGACGCCTCATTAGCTTTCTCGGATTGTCCTCGCCCGCTAATAAGCGGCCAGATTAGTGTTTACTCCCGTCTCCACCTCTCCGCTTAATTATCTCGGTGGTCGACAGCCGACACCCGACTGGGAATGGCCGTCCTAGGTAGCCCGGGACTACCAAAAATCCTGGTCGGGATCAGAGGCCGGAACCCAGGAAAGTCAGGCACCTTATCTTTTACAAGTAAAACGGTTGGTCATTTTGGGGAACTACATCCGAGCGTACTAAATTTTTTCGATACCGAGCAGAAAGTTGTAGGCTTTGAGTTGATATTAGACAATATCGGAAATTTACCTGTAAGTAGAAAAAAGTTCTTTCGGTGCGGGCGGATGCATTGATACCGAGAGGAAAGTTGTAGGCTTTGAGTTGATATTAGACAATATCGGAAATTTATCTGTAAGTAGAAAAAAGTTCTTTCGGTGCGGGCGGATGCATCCGGCCGTCCGGTGTCGGCGGGGACCAGACCGACCACGGAAATTCGGCCCTTTAAAGCCCGAGATTTGGGCGGCGGACGGCGGAAAGATTTCGCCCGACGGTTGGGCCGCGCCTGGAAACGCTTCGGCTTTCCACTCTGGAGGACCCGGGTTCGAGTCTCGGGTCCCACCATGGGCCGCGCCATGGGTAGCAATTTTATCGGTTATTCCTCCCTTTAGCGGGCCCGACCGAGTAGTAGTGATAAGAGGAATGTCGGTGTACACCGGGCTTATTTTGGAAGTAGGCTATTCCCCGAGGTCGGACTGGAAGCGCTTGTCAACCTACGAAGATTTTTAATTCGGGACCATCGTCCCCCGTACGGGTTAAACGGCACCGAGGTCAGCCGTAAATGGGCCGAAATCGGTTTCTCACCTCCGGCCCTACACCCCGTGAAAAGGTCGAGTCGGCAGGCCGACCGCCCGGTTTAAGGCCACCCAACAGCAAACTTTTCAGAATATTTTTTGCAGTGCGATTTTCAAAATTTTACTTATTGCTGGCTTGTACTAGGACGCCCATTCAGTTTTATTTATTTATTTATTTATTTTATTTTGGCACATTCTTTTTTTTCCCACGAAATTGCATTTCTGCATTATTCCTTCCTTATTTATCCCGAATTTCTGAACATTGCCAGCCCGCATCCTCCTTCATCAACTCTTTTCTCTCAATAAACCCTACAGCAAACTTTTCAGAATATTTTTTGCAGTGCGATTTTCAAAATTTCAAAAATAGTCACAGGTGCGAGATTAGAGTCTAATAAATGTTCACAGATAAATTACTTAATTGTTTTGGCGGTTTAAACAACTGATTTGTCTATTGATGAATTCATCCTCCTTCGAAAGCCTTAAAAATATATGAATAAAATAATATTTAGAGCCCTTCTGGATCCGGAGAACAAACAAAATGCCTCTCTTTGCTTTAAGCTCGAGTATACATGCATAGATAAAGTATTTAACGAAATACTGCTACTGTATTTGTTAATTAAATAAGTTGTACTTTTAGCTATATAAATAAATTTTAGGATAGCATTTATACTGTAAATATTTCCTAGTTTGCTTGGAGAATGTGCAAATAGAGAATTGCAAGTTTAAAATCTTAATTTATTCCTCGGAGATGCATTTGGGAAAGAGCGGTAACGAATTAAAGCAAGTTATTAAAAGTATCAGCTATTAAATTAGAAATTCTGAAACGATAAGTGGCGTCTGAGAAAAGGGAAATTGTGCTAATGCTAAAATATGACAATGAATAGTGATCGTGCTTGGAAGCGAAATTTGGTAATTTTTCAATTATACGATATCTTAAAATATTCTAAAAGTTCCCCCTTAAAAATAAAAAAAAAACAAAGAGAAAGAGTGAAGTTATTATTATTCCCCATTGTTTATGAATACCGTTATCGCTTATTGACTATAAGATAGCAAGCGTATGTAGTTTGTAAAACATTAAAATAAAGCACTAATTGGTTCTTATAGTGTAGCATCGATTCAGTAAACCGAACATTCAATCTACAATAATTTCAATCTGTTTAGAAAGAGTGAAAAATACAACCGAAATAAACATGATTAGACGTGTTAAAGCACGACCAAATCTGCCTTAAACGTAAAATATGTTACATTTCAGTAAACTGAATGTGAAATCTAAACAATTTCAATCTGTAAAGAAAAAAACGGAAAATACAACCGAAATAAACATGATTAGACGTGTTTAAACACGACCAAACCCGTCTTAAAAATAAAACATGTCACATTTCAGCAAACCGAACGTGAAATCTACAATAATTTCAATCCGTTTAGAAAGAGTGAAAAATACAACCGAAATAAACATGATTAGACGTGTTAAAGCACGACCAAATCTGCCTTAAAAGTAAAATATGTTACATTTCAGTAAACTGAATGTGAAATCTAAAACAATTTCAATCTGTAAAAAGAAAAAACGGAAAATACTACCGAAATAAACATGATTAGACGTGTTTAAACACGACCAAACCCGTCTTAAAAATAAAACATGTCACATTTCAGCAAACCGAACGTGAAATCTACAATAATTTCAATCCGTTTAGAAAGAGTGAAAAATACAACCGAAATAAACATGATTAGACGTGTTTAAGCACGACCAAACCTGCCTTAAATGTAAAATATGTTACATTTTAGTAAACTAAATATGAAATATAAAACAATTTCAATCTGTAAAAAGAAAAAACGGAAAATACTACCGAAATAAACATGATTAGACGTGTTTAAACACGACCAAACTCTTCTTAAAAATAAAATATCACATTTCCTTTAATAAATCGCAATTTTTGATCGTCTTTCAAGCTATTTTATCCGTTTTATATATATATAAAGTATTAACACATATCTTGTTTGTTTCGGTACAATACCGAAATAAATAAGACTACTACACAAATATTTTATTTTCATTTATTTGAACTATTTTCTATTTTCCTAAAATCCACATCTGCCATCGATTCGGATAATCGATGTTTTCCCCTATATATATATATATATATATTTTTTTTTATTCATTCGAATGATAAAAGTAAAATATAATGGATTCGTAAGGATGTTACTCGAGTCAACAATCTCTTTTCCTCCCTTACTAAAAGCGGAATGGTACGTATCCCAATGGGAATAATTTGGTAGCAGAGCTAACAAAGCGTGGGTAATATATCAAGTGGAGCAAAATTTATAACGACTGTTTTAGCATTAGTCACAGAGGTAATGACGGCACTCTGGCTATTCCTCATTTCACATTCTCTCTCTCTCTTATATAAATCTACTAATTATGATCTGTTTGTTCTGTCGGAAGTGCTACCGCAACTTCTGTTAATGCTAGATTAAAGTAAACTACTAACCGTCTTTACTTGACCACAGATGAGATAACCGTCATTTTGATTAAACTCAGTTTGATATGGTATCTGGCAAGTTCGGAAATCCAATATTTGACCAACCAAACAAAAGTTTACTTAAGCTCCTTTTTAGATTTTTATTTGTGAACCGAGCCTTCGGAATCTTTTGAATTTTTCTCAAAAATTTAATGCACACGCGATTTATTCGATTTTGATTCTTTTAAAAATTAAGATACTTCTTTATGAAGAGGGGAAAAAAAACAAAATTTTATATATTTCTCTACTACTATAATCTTTACGCATCTCGCTTTACGTCATGTTAATGAGAAGATAGATGCGCTTAAGTAAAAGTAAATTTCGTGCATCTCTCATATCAACAGAAACTACATACGATGTTATATATATATATATATAGATGGAGGAAAAGGAAAAAACTTGTGCATTAAGATAGTACATTCGTATATGAATGGCGAGCAGTGCATTAAGGCGACAGCTTTCTGCTAGTGTTGGTGCTACTCATCATTGCCGTGCAGTCACGAACTACTACATCAATAAATTGTACTGTAAGTAGTCTACAAGTAAATTTATTGTTTAATATTATTTCCAACTAGATTTTCAGTAATAAATCAAAGCGAATCTTTTATCACTCCAAACAGCGTTACTAATGTTCCTTGTCTTTTTTTTTATTCCAGTCGATGTTTTTTCACCAGAAAGAAGTTAATGTCTGATCGAAATTAAATCTGTTGTACCTAGCTTATATATCAGTTTTTTTCCCCTATCCCCCTTATTCTTCGTTCAAAATTCCTCTATTCGGTCGTTTAAACAAAATGAAAAGTCAGATTTTTCTCCCTAGAGAAAATTGATCTATTAACATTTGTAATTTTTTTTTTCTGTTCGAATTTTTTATTCTTCTTAATTTGTTTCGTATTCTGATCGATACAGCAAAATTTAATATTCGTGAATGGACGATAAAACGAAGAATTCATACGTGAGCACTTTGAAATTATTGCAGATGTCCATATTTGATCAATATAAACGCTATCACCGAAATAAACAAGATTAGACGTGTTTAAACACGCCCAAATCCGTATTAAAAATGTCAACTTATTGTCAAATAATTCACATTTCCTTCAGTAAATTGCATTTGTTAAAGACAATATGGGCATGTGTGTCCATATTTGATAAATCTAAAGGCTATCACCGAAATAAACATGATTAGACGTGTTTAAACATGCCCAAATCCGTTTAAAAATGATAAATTATTGTCAAATAATGTCACGTTTCCTTTAGTAAGCTGCAGTTTACTTAAGACAGTATGGATATGTGTATTCATCATAGGAACTCGGTTATCAGGTTTTCATCTTCATGCACTTAAATCTTTACTTATGATGATTTTTTAATCTACAGCCGATAAAGCTTTGATCACGAAGGATACTTTAAGATTTTTTCACAGTCGGTATCTAATTACCATTATTATTCACGTTTCTTCGTGCCTTAAAGTAGCTTAAGGCATATCCGGAAAGCAGATCGCTTTACACGAATTTTTTCTTTCTTTAAATAATAAATTTAAAAAATTTACCTTCTGAATAGTTTTACAAGAAAATGGTGTCGGATTTTCTTTAAATTGTTCTTCCATCGTGTTGTTATTCCTTCCACCTACTGATTATATTTTTTTTTTTTACTTACAAAAAAATATTATAATTAATCAGCGAAATGGATCGTGTAAAATATTTCAAACAAAATTTCTACTTAAAAAAAAACGAAGGAAAATCTTGACATTATCCAATGTTTGATGATCGTCATCGACTGGGATTTACACTTTTTCTCCTCCTCGTTTTATTTTTCTTGGAACGATACGCGTGTTAAGGAAAAATCGTAAAAGCGAAATGACATTTTTCATGACACTCCTCTATGAAACAAGAAAAAAAAAAGAATAAAAAGAAAAAAAAAACATAGGTTACCACATGCTGCATCTATTGTAATAATTACTAGAAAGAATGAAAAAAAAAAAAGGAAAAACTGTAAAAGTTTTAACATTTCCCAGAAGGGCGTGTAATTAAATTTCTATAGAATTGGCTTTTAAATTGCTCCTTTGAGAATTTAATGAGATTAAATCAATATTTGAGTTAATTGCACCATTTACTGATTATAATGCCCGCCTTTCAAAGATGTATCATGGTATTTTTCAGCGTGTTTCAATCAAATCTGCATAGCTACTCTCATTGTTAAGCTAATTCTGTAGGCCTGCAGGGCATTTCTAATTTTAATAGCGTGCTAAGCCCGTTTGTCGAGAATATAAATCATTTTTACGTCATAAATGTTTGTTACGTAATTTTTTTTCGTATTGATATAATTTATTCAATATCGCATCTCCATTGTTGTTTAGATTATTAATTATTACTTAATAATCATCGCAATGCCTACTGGGCACTGGCAACAAACAAAACAAACAGAACTATGCTATTATAGTGACAATATAAGGCGATCAATACAAGATCTACCAAATATTTACTGTCAGCCGTATTAATTCATGGCGATTGCATGTAAACTCTTGGCATTGACTCCTTTCAACCTATGTCGAGACAAGTAATGGACTGATTGAACGTTTTACAACATTTTTTTCCACCTTTAAAACGCTTTTATTCTCAGAAATACGAAACGTGATGGAGCCAACAGAGTCATAAATCTGTCGATTGACACTGAAAGAATCAAAAAGCGTCGCTATAGTCTATATAAGAGTTCATATCGATATAAAACAGTTGTCTTAGATTGCCATCGTAGATCATGCCGTGTATTTCACTTCATAAATCAAGAAGATCGACTATTTGACATAGCATATATACCTATATATATATATATATATATATTTATTTATTTATTTCAAAGTTTTAAAAGATTTAAAAAAAATATTTTACAAAAGAAAGTTTGCATGAATTCTCATTCATTCCATATAGAAATTACTATATAGAATTTATGATTAAATTAGCGAGAATTTAATGATAATTAGTGGTATACTATTCATCTTGGAGCCAAATGATAATTAGTTCTTTACTCTTCATCTCGCAGTCAATAATAGTGATATGCTGTTCATCTTGGTGCCAAATGATAATTAGTGATGTGCTCGTCATCTTGGTGCCAAATGATAATTAGTGATGTGATCGTCATCTTGGTGCCAAATGATAATTAGTGATGTTCTCGTCATCTTGGTGGGAAATGATAATTAGTGATGTGCTCGTCATCTTGGTGGGAAATGATAATTAGTGATGTGCTCGTCATCTTGATGCCAAGTGATAATTAGTGATGTGCTCGTCATCTTGGTGCCAAGTGATAATTAGTGATGTATTCGCCATCTTGGTGCCAAATGATAATTATTGATGTATTCGCCATCTTGGTGCCAAATGATAGTTAGTGATGTGCTCGTCATCTTGATGCCAAGTGATAATTAGTGATGTGCTCGTCATCTTGGTGCCAAGTGATAATTAGTGATGTGCTCGTCATCTTGGTGCCACGTGATAATTACTGATGTATTCGCCATCTTGGTGCTAAATGATAATTATTGATGTATTCGCCATCTTGGTGCCAAATGATAGTTAGTGATGTGCTCGTCATCTTGATGCCAAGTGATAATTAGTGATGTGCTCGTCATTTTGGTGCCAAGTGATAATTAGTGATGTGCTCGTCATCTTGGTGGCAAATGATAATTACTGATGTATACGCCATCTTGGTGCCAAATGATAATTAGTGATGTGCTCGTCATCTTGATACCAAGTGATAATTAGTGATGTGCTCGTCATTTTGGTGCCAAATAATAATTAGTGATGTGCTCGTCATCTCGTCATTTTGGTGCCAAATAATAATTAGTGATGTGCTCGTCATCTTGGTGCCAAATAATAATAATTAGTGATGTGCTCGTCATCTTGGTGGCAAATGATAATTACTGATGTATTCGCCATCTTGGTGCCAAGTGATAATTAGTGATGTATTCGCCATCTTGGTGGCAAATGATAATTAGTGATGTGCTCCAAATGAAAATTACTTCTTTATACTTCATCTTGACGCCAAATAATAATTACAATACAATGCACTTTATCTTAACGCCAAATGATTATTAGTAATATACTCCTCATTTTGGAGACAAATTTTAAGATTTGCATTAAATGAAAACGTCACAGTTCTATATATATATATTACCTTCCAGAGTAATGCTAAAAAAAATAGATTACTTGATATTCGCGATGGAAAAAAAAATATATTATATATAGTTTCCCCAGTAATATATTCTCGGAATACTGATAGATCTTACTTGATGTGTGCAGCTTTACAACGGAATAAACAATGATCTACTGATCGATCATCCATAAGAGAGTTAATAAAAAATAAAAAAAATAAATAAATACTTGATTTTGAAGTCAAATTCTGGATATTTTACAAATATGATCGAGTTAACTTCGTATAATTTATTATTTTAAAGCCATTTATGCAAAAATTTTTCTATTTTCCAAAAAGTCGAAAAGGGATCCTCTCTGTTGAATTTTAACTTGTATATATGAGTGTAGTGTGTATTCTATTCCTCAGAGTACATTTTCTTTCGTTAGTATCCGCATAGAAGTAGAAAATTCGGTATTGGAATAGTTTATTGCAGTTCTCAATACTATGTAAGGTCTTGTCTTGAATGGTACAAGTGGAGTAATAGCACTATCACGCAGGAGAGATAACTCAATGGAGACCGAAGATATTCGTTCTGAATTGAGTCTTTTGGGAACCTGAAATGTTTCTATTTTAGGAAATCAAAGACTCTCCTCTCTACTGATAAAATATAGTTAGCAGTCGAGTCTTGATAGAACTTTTATAGGGAGTTGTTACGCTCCCTACTGTAAAAAAAAATGCTCTACAGTTACGTGTTCTACATATGAGTGGCACAATAAGTGATCTGTTAATTAAATTTTAATTTCTGCCATTATTTTTGGTGATTTTTATAAAAATTTTACCGTTTTATTAAGCTGGACGTTTGAGTTATGGAAGCGTGAAAAATACCAAAATGGATTTGTTATCATTACGCGTGTTGTTAATCCGTTCTTCTTATCCAAGTTTCTTCCCCAGTCAGCAAAAGCAAACTTTTCAAATCATATTACCTATTAAGAAGATTAGTGTCGTCTTGGAACCAATTAGGTTAGCTAAATTTAATCGAATTATAGGTGCATCGTCACGTAAAAATCGTGTTTGGTATATTTATCAGGCTAATTTGCAGTGTTTTTAACGTGATTACGGTTCACGTCACACATAAAAATGCATGCCGAAACCATCGCGAACACGCTACAGAATCGGAGCATTAATTATCCTGTTCATTTATCGGTTTTATCGCTAGAAATTTGCATTTTTCTGAACTCGCGATAGAAAAATTCGGTATTTATACAACTCTGACCATAGATAAAGTAATAATAATAAAGTATTAACAGCATAGGATAGCTTACCTACATCCTGCGTATTCATCATCCCACAAACTAACGACACGACTGTAATTGCGTCAAAGATATAATTTCGTAAGAACAAACCCATAATTATAACTTTTATACGATGGAAAAAAATTGAATAAACATGAAGTTAAACGAAGAAGAAGAAGCGGAATTGAGTTGTGTCCGGACAAAGCTGCTACACATCTTCTACACTGCAGGCATGCTAGTACTCCTTTACTTTATGACGCCCACTGCCACACGTGTTCGTGACGTAAAACTAAAGCCTGATCTTTATTGGTCGTCTTTATTATTTGAAATCGTCCATCCGATTGTAGGACGAGAGCAAGTTTAACGATGTTGGCAGCTGGAGGAGAACGGCAATGAAGCGGATAGGATGTTGATGAGCATAAGATGCACAGTTGCATTAATATGCGATAACAACGCACATAATCTCTCTACTGTGTCAATAAATCGAAAAAAATTGGAATATTAAGGTGCATTTTGATGAATTCATCGTGGTCTGATGAGCATAAGATGCACAGTTGCATTAATATGCGATAAAAACGCACATAATCTCTCTATTGTGTCAATAAATCGAAAAAAATTGGAATATTAAGGTGCATTTTGATGAATTCATCGTGGTGATCGTGGAAATCATCATTATTCATCTCCGTAAACGTTTATGATGATCACTGCACGAATTTACTGATGATTTAAATATTTTTCACCTCTTCTATTTGATGTTTGTATAGTAAATTTAATTTACTTTAAGGGCCTGAAATGTATAGGACGTCGAGTTGGAAGAGGAGGAGGATGGAGATAAGCTAGACACTAATCTAATCGATATTTAAATTTACTGACAGGATAAAAGATCTCTATTTTTATTTATTTTTTTTTTAAATTTGAAATTTAATTTAGTTTTCAGAGTTTACAGTAATTTCTATTTAAATTATTTTCTTAACTCTGTTACATTTTTTTTTTAATTTTAAAATTAAAAAAACGGTTTAAATGAAGGCGAAGGTATTATCAATACAGACATATTTCTTTATTTTTATTTTAAAAACCAATTTCATCTGCCAAACTTTAACAGAATTTTTATTAATTGTAATAATAGAAATAAAGATCAGCCCAATAATCCTCAATACTAGACAGAGACTAATGTTCTATGCATCTTTCTGTAGCAGGGCTGGATTAAGACCCTTTGAGCCCGTAAAATTATAAAATTTTTCAATAATTTTTAACCTGCTTTTGGGGCCCCTTAAGTAATACCTGTTGTGCCAAGTGGCCTTTTCTAGCAAAACAGGCCAGAGTGCTTGTTATGCTACAGAGCAGGGCATAATCTGGCCCTGCACTCTAGCATTAATTACTTCCAATTAATAGCATAACAATCTATCCCTAGTAATAATATGGCTCTATCTAACCTATCTTCTATGATACGGTGACTATCACTTGCATTATGATTACATCTTTGGTAGTAATGCTTCTATGTTACTGTACTAAAGCAAACTACTTAGAACAGTAGATTGCTTTGGTATAGATACAAAGATAGTAGGCTACTGTAGTATGGTAAACTTTATAATGTCTTTAATAGGCTGCATTATTGGTTAAAAGCTTTATAGTAATTGCATTCTATATAAAATTCTAGCTTGTTCCATTTCATAGCTTGTTATAACTTGATCCATGATAATTGTAGTCTATTTCAAGCTAGAGTTTTGCATCAGTTATCAATCTATAACAACAACCTATCTGTTATGGTAATATAGTTCTAATTTGCTTCCATTTTGCATTATGATTGTTTCTTTAGTAGTAATGCTTACGTGTTATTCTTCTTATAGTAGTATGGCAGACTTATAACGCCTTCAGCAGCTGTATTAGTGGTTGAACAGCTTAATCATAATTGCATTCTGTAGAAAACTCTAGCTTGTTACATTTCAGAATTTGTTCTAACTTGTTCCTAACTTGTTATAACTTGTTCCGTGACAACTGTAGTCTATTTCAAGCTAGAGTTTTGCATCAGTTATCAATATAACAACAACCTATCTGTTATGGTAATATAGTTCTAATTTGCTTCCATTTTGCATTATGATTGTTTCTTTAGTAGTAATGCTTACGTGTTATTCTTCTTATAGTAGTATGGCAGACTTATAACGCCTTCAGCAGCTGTATTAGTGGTTGAACAGCTTAATCATAATTGCATTCTGTAGAAAACTCTAGCTTGTTACATTTCAGAATTTGTTCTAACTTGTTATAACTTGTTCTAGTCACTTTCAATCTAGAATTTCGTATCAACTATAGAGCAGGATGCCACAGAAAATTCTAAAAAATTAATTATGTTATATATAAAATTATCATTACAGAAGGATATTATTTTAAAATATCAAACTGTTTCTTTGTAACTAAACTCAAACCTCATAATATTTTATCTATTGATCAGAATTTAGGTTGAAGGCCACAACACATCCGATCAATGGAAAATACATCTAAATATCGTTAACATTACATATTACGTATGTAAGTCGGTTAGATGTCTTTAAAACGAAACATTTCTCGTCTTTCAGCCATTACTCACTAGTTCGATAAATCTGAATTATTAAATGTAATCATGGAAAGCATTTTATATTTTCAATTAATAATTTTAAATATTTAAAACTTGCGAAACTTTTATTTTAAACACCGGAGACTTCCATTATCAAAACGTTGATAATTACTGAAATTTTAATGACGATTTATTTACAGAATTAATTCATTTACGTGCTTAATTTTTTCTCCTGATGAAATGACAATAATTCGGATTTCTGCACCAAATTGGGAAGAGAGAGACGATCTTTAACGTGACATAATTACGTTTCGTTACTACTTTCCATCGAAATTTTTAAATAAGAAAGAGAGAGAGAATCAGATAAGTTTGTTTATAATTTAACATCATTATTTTAACGTTTTTAAAATGATTTTACACGATAGGAAACACTCGTGTGTATATATATATTATCAATTCTTGTGTTGTTTGGGAGAATGGTAAGCGTGTTCTTTGCCAACCATTCATGTTTATTAATTAATTTATACGCCTTCTCGCAGCATATCTCGACATATTCCATTCATTTTGCTATTATTAAATTAATTAGACATGAAACATTAATCAACAAAGTATTTCTCCTTGTGTTTTTAAACACGAAAGTCGTTGTCACGCATCGAAATTTGTAACTAATAACAGACGAACACTTAGAAAGCAAAACGTACCCACGTGGTTTTTTTATTGATCCACGTGTTCTTCTTGTAACCATTGTTAATGAACTTTTAAGGTTCATTAAGGAAGAAAGGAGATTATACCATTTAATGTGATGTGGTGTTTGGTGTAAACCGTGAGATTAATGTAAGCCATGTTTTTCCTTTCTTTCTTTTTTTTTTATTGATATAGAACAGTATAGAATTATGAACACACTTTTCACACAATAGAATGATTTACGATGAACAATATTCCATAATTATTCGCTGAAAAACATTCCGATTTGCGGTTAAATGAGGTACTGTCCTAATTATAAAAATTATCGAGGAATTTCTCGAGAAATATTTGCGTATTTTTATTAATTGGAAAGGAATTTGCTTCCCCTTTTTTCCCTTGATTCATTAAAGTTTTCGCCTGGTGAAATTCCTTTAAAGTTTTATTTATGATTACTAGTTTAATTCGATCTTTGCAATTAACGACAAATATGCTGCAGATGTCTCGATGGTCTCTAACCAATTACTCTTTATTAATAAATGTTCTGTATGCATTCGCACGCTGTTAACGAGCAAAACATCTTTAGGAGGTTACAGTAAACATTCTATATTAATTAACAATCAACCAATGAAAATATTATATATATTTTTTTGTACATAAATAATGTCAGATTATGTTTAAACTACTTATATACACGCATTGCTGAAGCATCTCGGGAGAAATCAAATTTTAATTCCGTGCTGCCATTTTAATTAATTTATAAAATATTTTATATAAAAATTTAAAAAGTAATTATGTATAATTTGAAATTTTCGTGTTTTCTTTTGTATTTTTTGTTTTTACCCGCTTTTCTTTTCCCCTTTTGAAGAATTCATAGAAACAGTTGAGACTTCATACAACTGTCACCGGCAGAAGTCAGATCGTGACAGTGTCAAGTGTCACTGTCAGGTCACTTGATGTTATATTAGTTCCCTCTCTTACCTGAAGCTAGATTTTGAATTGTGTCCCTCTCGAAAAGAATAACTGTTCATTCGTGCATTTTCTACTGTTACATTTTTTCACCTCATTTTCTTCTTTTTATGGCTGCGAAAACGATCTCTTACCAAATTCTGTCGTAAAAAAAAATAAAAAAATATAAGGAAGTGAGAAGCAAACTGTAAAGTTTTATAGAACACGATAAACGTGATTGAAATAGGGGTTTAAAATATATGTGTAGGGATTTGTAGCTTTACCCTTCAGTATAAAGTAAATTATGTGAATGCATAAGTGAATAAAAATTTTTGTGAGTTTTTAAGCATTCAGTCTTTGTGACGTGTATATAGTGTGCCAACTTAAAGCATTAAATTGCGAAATGCAAAAGAATATTTGCAGAATTTTCGTCGTTAATTTTGAATTTTTACTGGAATATTTTCAATATTTTTTATTCTAGCTTTGATATTTGTAGCAAATGTTTTTAATATTCATAGCTTAAGAATTTGTTATATGCGATGGATTTTTGGCATAATTGCACGATGTATATATATATATAAAAGAAAAAAAAATTAAATCAAATCTTGAATTAAAATAATAAATATTTAACGGATAGAATAATTTAAACTGATAGAAATTAAAGCCGAGCGGCTTCACTGCAAAGACTGAAATCGAATAAGTGAAACAGAATAGTTCAACTGAATAAAATGAAATTGATCAATGAAAATGAGCTATAAATTTAAAATCTAATTCTGAATAGATAGAAATATAACTAATCAATGAAACTGAGCAATTTAGCTGAGTAAGGTGAAATTGATGAACGAAATTGAACAATTTAGCGGAATGGAATAAAATTGAACAATTTATCCGAATAAACAGAAATTGAGCAATTTAGTAGAATGAAATCAAAAATGATCAATGAAACTGAAAAATTTAGATGAGGAAGTTGAAATTGACGAATGAAATTGAGCAGTTAGGCAGAATGGAATAAAACAGTAATTTAACTGAATAAAATGAAATTGAGCAATTTATATTAGAATGAAATAAAACTAATCAATGAAATTGAGAAATTTAGCTTAGTAAGTTGAAATTGATGAATGAAATTGAGCAATTTAGCAGAATGGAATAAAAATGATCATATTTTGGCACATTCTTTTTTTCCCACGAAATTGCATTTCTGCATTATTCCTTCCTTATTTATCCCGAATTTCTGATTACAAACAGTGTAGTTATCCGAATTTCTGATCTGTGGCGCAGAGATCCGGTAGTCTAGTAAAGCCTGCATTCACATTTTGCAAATCCTATCTTTTTGTGTGTTTGGGAATTCTCTAAGTTTATGACTATAGGACGATGGCCCTGCCTGTTTTTATTTATTCTAAATATTTTACATTTGTATTGTGAAATATTCGATAAAGATTTAGAAATAGACTTTAAATATATATGTAATAGTAGAAAATAAGTAGGCTACTGTATCCACGTATCGAAAATTGACGGATTCCGTCAGATATTTCTATATTCAGAAAATACCTAAGATTAAGAAGGATGGTGTTTGATCTGAAATTTTGCATCGATTGCTGGCAGCAGGTTATTACTAAGCTTCGTTCTTTTCTCTGTTATAATAACGCAATCAATCAGAAAGTCGTTTAGAAGATTAGAGTAGAACGGAATGAAAGTATTTAGCCGGTCCGCGATGGGGTACTTTTGCTCCTCTTATCTTTCGCGTTTTTAGTGATAATTTTAGCTTTTGCTCTTAGAAAAATAGGCCTTTCTCAGTTTAAATAATAAAGTGAATAAGCTTAATTTGAATCTCCTTTTTCCTGACGATCGGCAATAATTCGCTAACTACAAAAATGTCGAATTTCCTCGCCGTTTTATGTTTTTTTAGTGTTTCCGTTTATCAGAGTAGTGCCATTTTATTTTCTAGTTGCTGCTTTTGTGGCGAAAGTGTGAAAATGCATAAACTAAACTGCGCCGCCGTTAATTTTCAGTACTCTTTTTAATAATTGTTACTTTTTCTGTTTATAATTGTAGATAAGCCTAAATTTTTTCCAATCATAGTTAATTATTTTTTAAATATATATAATAATCCACATTCTATTAAAAGTTTACTGTAATTTTAAAGAGATCGTTATTGTAACCTATTATTACAACAGTATTTAGTTGCACAAAGTATTAAATTTATGTTAAGAATGCAGTTCTAGAAGAAGATTATATTATTTTTAGTATTATTTATATATGTGTGTATGTGCTTTAAATCAAACTTTCTAAATTAATTTATGCCTAGTCGAACATATATATTTTCTTTACTACAGAAAGTGTGTTTCAGTTTGATTTATAACAGGCCTAGGTAGAATTTTGAAGTTAAAAAAAAAACAGCGATAGTTCTATTTTTTTTACTTTATATTTTGTTTCAAATGATATGTGCATATATATAGATTTATTTACAGTATATATCATATATATTTGTACGCAATATATATATAAATATGTGATGAAAGTTGATTAGGCCTTCTTTCCATATTGTACTTTAAGATTCACATAAAATAGTTATAGATATAAATTTTACTGTAGCCTACTTTTATACACAACAAATCGATTTATTTTCTATATGCTCTCAGAAAGATTTTGAGAGCTTTGATTCGGAAATATTTTTACATTCTATCTTCGATTCAGATCCTTTCATCTCATTCTGTGTCCTGTTTTGTTGTGGATGTAGTTTTCTTTTTTAAATGTTTAATATATTTAAATGTTGTTTTCTGTGTTTATTTAATTGAAATTAAAATCATTATTAATAAATAATATTATGTGTTTCGGATTCGAATCTAAATTTGTTATGATTACTTGAAGAAAATACCTACCTAAGCAAAAATTGTTGTCTTCTACCCAAAAATTACCGCATCAGTTAACAGAACGAGATTCTTAAAACTGTAAAGTGTAAAAGAAGAGTGAATAAATATGAGAAAAATATTTGTTTATTCTTATATTTGATTTATCAACAAAAACTATCATAAAAGATCAATTTAAAATGACTTACGGGTAACTAAGAATTAAAATTAAAAAAATGACGAGATTAATTTACCAAACTAATATTTATCTGACTGTTTTTTTTTTATTTTATTTCTAGTGTGTTTTAATATTTATAAATAATAATTAGCATTGGAATATCATTAATGTTTTTTCTTAAAAAAATTGGAATAAAAGTTTGTCTAGAACGTCTAAAGGTGAATAAAAACGGCATGCACAATAGGCAAACCTGTCAAGACGAAGTCAAATAAATTAGAACACAATGTTAAGTGGGTAATTCCAGTGGTTACACTTTAATTGTTTTTGACAATGATGCCGACAATGGACCCTGCAGAATTAGCTACCTATTGTTGCAGTGAAGAAAGGTGTGTGTGTTTTCCTTGCACTGGCTACTGTCTGGGGTTAATCACGTGGACGGCATCCACATTCGACTACTTTTTCCGAACTGTTTCCGACAAGCCCGTAATAAATGACGCAAGGCCAACGGTTCTCCTGGGCCAGATGACCCATTTCCACGCCAACTGCTAATGTTACACCAAATACAATTAACGGGGACACGACCCACATTAAGACCAAACTATTAGCGGCGTGTTATAACGAAAATTCATTTCTTAAAACTTGTTGACGGATTTAATCGAGACTTTAGATCTAATTCCGTTAAATCCTACGATTTAAATTTCGGAAAGGACGGTTAAGGCCGATTCTCAATATCACAAAACTTCAAAAGATTTTGACAAAATAGTGTAAACCTTTTCTGTAAGTTTATTAATGAATGAATACTTTTTAAAACTACATTTCAATCTGGAATTAATCAGCTTTTGAAGGATATCCGATATTGTACGAGCTTATCCAGAAAGGATTAACGTGGCAACAAAATAATATAGATGCGCATTCATTTTAAAGTAAATTTTTCTTAATTTACATACCCGAAAGGATGGATTTTAATTGTTAAACATCTATTAAGTCCATCTACATTTTGGAAATTTTCTGCATTAATTTACTCGATGAGGAATAATTTATCTTAATGGTATTTAGTGTGTTTTAATTATAAAAGTCTTACCTAAATAGACGAAGATAGAAAATTTTTCAGAAGTCGGAACTTTATTCGTATAAAAACAATATTCAAACACTTAACGTGCATAATTTTTATACATTTTCGATGCAAATTTACATTAAAATTATTCGAAAGTTAAAATTAGTTTAGATATTCGCATGGTATCTTAACGCGATGCTGTTAGGATATGTCTGTAGTATATACAGCGCAGTACTTAAATATGTAGAATTATATACTGCCACGCTTAATAATATTCGAGTAATATCCTTTTAATGGAATTCGGGATCGGCTTTCTTTAGCCAATAATTGGTGCGGGAGAATGAAGATAGGCTGCAGATAATGAAAACTCGAACCATATTATGAGAACCAGGCCGTTCCCTAAGACAAGTCGCTACTGTTATGCGCGTATTTTTCAGTTGCTTGATGAAGAAACTTTATACACGTAATGTAGTTTCGCTCTGTACTTTTCGCAAGTTTTAACCCCCCTCCAGTTAATTATCCGAAACCTATTGAAGATAAATTTAATTACGTTTATAAAATAATGTGTAGTAATTATCATTGAAGTTTTCTTTCCGGTTGATAAAATGATGTTGGGCATTTATTCTTTTGTTCGTCGACTTTGCAGTTAAGTTTTGCAGGTTTTTATCTTTTAATATTTTTATAAGACGTTTAGAGAACGTAAGCAATTTACGTGAGTCTACATTTTTAAGACAAAACACGCCTAGGCCTAGATATAAAAGGAAGATTTAAGGCAAAACGTGTTAGTTATGTGACTATTCAAAGTTAGCTATGGTCTATAATGTGTATAAAGATATTTCTAGTTGTGCAATATTGATTTATGTTGCTGTAATTAATAGAGTATAACGTATAGAAAGTTTTTTTTGACAGCTGAAATCCGAAGCGTAGCGAATTTAAACATATAGTCGAGTCGGGCAGATATTAAAAGGTGGTAAACGTTATAGGGGTAATAAATTATGATCAAGTCGAAAGGCGATCTAGTATCTAGTTCGAGGTCAATAGGCCTGGATGAATAATAAGAATTTTTTAATCTTTTCGATCTTTCGCATTCAAAAAATAATTTAAAACAGTATTAGTTTATCGGGCAAACGATGAAGAATGGCCTGATTAAGACGTTAAACTAATTGAATCTCAGTTATTCTTAGTTTATTTCCATTATAAGCTTAACGGATTTGCTTTATACGCTTATCCTCCTAATTTCTTGTCAGTTGGAGAAATTTATCTCGGAACGAATTGCAGATTCCAAGATGAGGGAAAATACTGACCAGACTACGACTTTCTTCCAGATTTAGTCGAATGGAGAGTTCAGACTAGATGGATAGATGTTACATGTATGTTTAAGAAGAGGAAAAAAGTTAGATTTATAAGTCATGGAAGACGACCCAACAAGTTGAATTGATTTAAGCTAGAACAGAATGAAAAGCAAAGGGCCGGATGGCTAACATGCTGTATTGATAATACAGGCGTTCCAGTAAAATATTTTTGAGGGATGGTCATTGCTACTATATAGTGACATTTGTTGCTTCGGGACAGAATGTAATTCACTGTACACAATCCATCATTTTTCTCTTCCGCAGTCCTAAGGACACTTGTCGCTTTATCACTACGCTGGCCGAGAAAACGAAATAGCGACAAATGTAAATGATAAAGATAACTGACTTGTCGAAACTGTCAACTAATCATAATTTATAGTATTGTTGAATGGTAAATGCGTCTGTTTGTCTCTCTAAGAATCTGATCACTGCGTCTAAAGATTATTAACTTCCATTACTAGTTTGTTTAGATATTCTTCGGTCGGACAACTTACAAATTCTACTATATAACAGATTTATCATTGTGTTGTTTCTAACATCAAAATAAAAAAAAAAATTGAAAATTTTAGTTTCTCTTTCTTAATGTTCCGGAACGATTTCCTATAGAAAGATTTGAAGGCCTAGCAGTAAATCTACGCTCCAGGCCTTTGTTCGCTTCTTAAACACTGAAGCTTAAACAGCGAACAAAGGTTTTTCGGTACCTCGTAAAGTTCCAATTTTAGTAATGGTTGTAGCTTGTGAATAGAGATATTTACATGTTAATTAACGAAACTGTTCTATACGTAAGTTACGGAATAAATACGAGATAGGAATTTTTTCCGAATTCCGTACAAGATTATTTAACAGTAGCACGGTTTTGCAGTGATAGCGACTGTTATTTGATCCTAGTATAAGACGATCGACTATGATTTGTAAGAAGAGATGCGAAATGGGACTAGTCGGGATTTTTGCATTTGGAAATATCTTCAACGTTTTCATCTCATTGTTATCCTCTTGATGGGATCTTCTCGAAGAGATCTTATTTGACGACACTTGTAACTCGCAATAGATATTTATACCTTCGGAGTGACGCCGTTTTGATTAAACATACGTTGATAGAGTTTTTAATATTAAGTTTAAAACAGTTTTTGGGCCGATAAAAGATATTTATTTGCTCAATAGGGCTTCTGTGGGACCGGTAGAGCTATTGTCTGGACCGACAATAGTATTGTCTGAAGTAGAGGAACTGCTCTCGTCCACCCCCTGTTGGCACCTTGTCGATTCGAGGCCGCAGAGTTGTCCCTGCAACGGTTGCGGCCTTCGAGGGGAGATCCCACAAATATTAACGATGAACAATCCGGACGAAGCCCGGTGGGGAGTCTGATGGGGCTAGGGACGGTTTGACAAGTTGGTTGCTTTACTTTCTAATCTGACAGATTTTAAATGTCGAGCCTCGGATCGTTTCCTAGATTATATAGTAAATTCTGGATTTCGGGCGTTACATCCCTTATATTGACAATCTTGTCGAGATACAAACGATCTCTGAGCTATGTTTACAATGACGTCAGTAGTTTTCTCCATTCGTTTCCGTTCTTTCCTTCCGCTTTCTTCTCTCTTTTGTGTGACAAACGTATAGCGGCCTAGTTGATTCAGAAGTAGACAGTTTTGAACAAAATGAAAGGCAATCTCGTTAGGAAAAACACTTGGGTGCTCTGCAATACGTGAGACGATTGCTTACAGAATAAACTTCGGATCAGAATTGCGAAGTTCGTACAAGTTGGCCATGTATCCGAAAATAAAGACGAAAATTACTTTAATTATTCTGGATCATTTTATAATTACCTAATTACTATTTAAAACTCTGTTAAAATTTATGAACTTGGTATAGAATATTGCTTACTGTTTAAGGACAACAATTTAAAATCATTTTTATTTTCGGTTATTTACTTAAATTTTAAATCGGTTTACAAATTTTCAGTGAAAAGAATTATATAGTTTTTCAATAATCAATTATATTTTATGCAAATTTGGGCTACAGTATAATGTCTCATTTAGTTTATTTGCCATGAATTTTTAATCCAAATGTCTCTCATTCTAGTTTTAAATTAAGTAGACTGTATAATGTATTCTTTACTTTTTAAATATTTTAATGAGAAATTCTGATTTGTTTACTTCACTGTTTCGCTTTTTTCCTGATTTAATAATATTTGATAGTCCGAAAATGTAGATTTAATAATGAAAATAATCATAATAATAACGGTTTTCAATTATTATGTTTCATTTTCTCGTATGTTGTTATTAATTGGATTGTTTATTAAAGATTTCTCATCGGTTATACGGAACGAAGGATTAAGGTCATTTGAAAGTTATTATTGAATAAAAATTCTGAATTAAAATGTGTATAAATATCATCAGAACATTTTTAGCATACTGTTTAAAAGTATACTTTCTGTTGATAACTCATTTAACGTGATGAAGATAGAAAAGTTTCCTCACTATATTTAGCTCTTTTTATATAATTCTGTATAATTTAAAATAGCCGTCGACGTCTCACGCATTTATACTTTATATAAAGTTGCCACTAACGTTTATTTTAACAAGATACTGAAGTATATAAAACATTTAATGAGCTTGTAAGTCTGATTATTAAATCTGTATTGCTTTCACTATATTACAGTGCTACTTTTCATACAATTTAAAACGTTTTTTTAAAGAATCTAAGGATGCATTATAATTTAATAGATTTGAAAGAATTTTTTAAAAAATCGGAGATAAATTACAAGCAGAGCAACATTTTAAAAAATAATAGCTGCCCTTAAATTTGTTGTTTTTGGAACTATATACGTGAATTTAAGTAGATAATCCAGATTAATTTGTTAATTGTTATTTATTTTATTTATCATTAGAACAATCGGAATATTTATTACGTTACCATCAAATCTTATTTTCTTTTATTATTTACTCGAATCTAACTTAAAAATAGATCTATGCATAAAAATTACAATTTGTAAGCTGCACGTCCTTTAAAATTATCAATGTGAGCGACTGCATATAAATAGACCATTTAGCTGAGGATGCCGAACTCGATTTCTTCCATTTTGATTCTGGTTTAAATCCATTCTCGGAGTATTTTAATATATTTTTATGATAGACAGACCCGATTAGTTTTCGGCTTTTAAAGTGATGCGGTTGGATATAATTATAATTAAACGTTATTGCTGGAAAGAAAGAATTCTAGTCGTTGCGGATCGAAAAGCGAGCATCTTCACTACATGTGTTCTATCGTTTATAGAGAGATTAGGTCTAATTGACATATGTGTCTTAGTTTTCCTCCACCAGAGGGAAGCTGTCACTACTTTTCCTCAGGCAACTACCTCGGGCATATCAATAAAAATTTGGCACTTTTCCAACCGAGGACTGTAAAAAGATAATCTATATCCAAAATTTATCACGCTCCCCCATACCTATATCATTAACCTTTTGTACGAATAAAAAAATTATAACAAATGGAGGCTAGATTATAAAAAGTAAACATATTTTAAGCTCTGAAACGACTAACAACATTCCAGGCAGTGACTTTACGTCAGAGCTAGTATTTAGTTTCTATAAAACGTTTTCTCAGTTGGTAATAAAGTATTGCAGGGGGACATTGTGACCAACAGAAGCCTCCACTCCCAACATTCTGTCGAGTCTTCTAAAAGACTGTATTCAGAGCGGTAATTTATGGACGGTTAACCTCGCTCATTGACCACATCAGCAGTGTCCAAGTACCAGCCCCACACCCTCCTACATAGTCCTCGATGTCGTATTTGTCTGCAGGCACGTAACCGATAGTCAGTTTTACTGAATGAAAACTATCCCCGACCTAACTTGGAAAGTATTATTGATAGTTAGTAGTTACTCGACTCTTTTTATTCAACAATAAATTCGCTCGTACAATAAAACAACAACCAAAATAGAGTAAGTCCTAGCATAATGTGTTATTGTGCTAGTGATAGATACTGAATACATCTGTTGTGTACTTTGAGTGATATATATAGTAATATGGATTTTTGACTAAAATTTTGTGTACGGATTTATAAGTTTATTATTCTAAAACTGAGACTAAATTTGGCTGTTATCGTTAGCTAGCTAAAATTGTTCTAGATCTTTAGTTCTAAAACCTACTGTAGAACTGATAGGAATTGTTCTATTGATAGATCATTATTAGATCTTAATGTAGAGCTTATAAGAATTGTTCTAGAATCTAGAACAATTCTTATAAGCTCTACAGTAAGATCGTGAGGAATTCAATTATTTTATTTGTATTAGGGCCTAAATATTATTTTATAAGCTAAATGTGTTTTTTAACTTTGTATTGAAAGGAATATGCCGTCGAAACTATTGTTTTTTTCATACTCAAACTGTGCAACATACAGTATTTTGTACACCAGTAACATGTTTTGTAGCGTTGTTAAACATGTTTATGTAAATAAATCTAAATCTGTTGGTGCTAACTAGAATCATTTTTATTAATCGAACTGCTAAATGTGTGAATTAGATTTTTCGATTAAAACTTATTACTATAAGCAGATTTAAAGTTACTTAAATATTGGAACACAGAATCGAATGTCGTTAAGCTTAGATTAAAACATGTTTATTTTGGTAACATTTTTACTATTTCATATTCCAGAATCTCGAATTATATATATACATAAAAAATATTGATTTAATGACAAAAATAGCTTAAGAAATTTAATAATATTAATAATATTTAATCCTAGTTTAAACATTTGAAAAGCTCACGTTTTCTTCAAATTTTGTATGCTTTCTTCTAGGAATAAAATTGAAGTTTACAGCCGAAGTTACGATGACACCGTACGTAAGCCTATATATCTGCTGTCGGTATCTGTAAGAAAATTTTCTTAAAAAATAAAATTGTTTAAAAAATTTCTTAATGACTATTAATGAATATAACAATTTTTATTAAATTAATCTATGATTTAATACATCTAAGGCTAAGTCCAATTTTGTGTTTAATAATATAATTTACTGACTTTATCAGGATGTGATGAATATCTTAAGTTCATTATAGAGTTAGATAATTTATATTAGTTTAAAAAAAATGATTATTATGTATAAGTATACGAATTTTTTATACAGTAATTTATTTAGTTGCAAATCTCCCGATTCTTCGTCCGTTCATATTACTAAAATCGCCAAGTCACGAATTTTAGGACAATTTAGATTGTCTATATGCCTATAGTTAACTATATTTGGAACTTGTTTACTATCCATTAGTGATAAATGCACACTTTGTAAACTATTTTATAGCTACAATAGAGACGGAGAACTAAGTCATAAATTAGTGATTAGTTGCACAAAATGCAGTTAGTTTCAGTTTGTTTACTCATAAATAAAAACGATTCATGTCTTTTGGAAAAATAGTTCTATATTTGTCATTTAGATAATATATAAATTTATAATTTCAATTAATAAATATATTATTGTTGGGTTTATTATATTAATTAAAACAAACTAATCAATATTTTTTAATTTTTTTTTTTTTTCAAAATATTCAATGAACAAACTTCTGAAATTCGTCTTTCGGAATTTCTCTTTATTAATTTAAAGTTTTCTAGCAGAAAAAAGTGAGAGAGAGAGAGAGAGAGAAAGATTCTGGATTGGGATTTTTAAACAAAAATTAGCTTATGATTCTAGTGCAAGCAACGTGACTTTTTGCTACTGATAGATAGATGAAACAAGCTAAATTAATAAGAGGAGAAACTCTTTTAATTTAATTTTGCTGTTAAATATATTTATTCTTAATTGATTAAGCTAATAAAGTTTTAAAAAATTAATAAATCAAACTTCGATGCCGAAGCAAAAATTAAAAACAAAAATTAAAAAAATTTTCTAGAGTGGAGTTTTAATTAAAATATTTACTCATAAACACTGCAAGTGATGGGGGAAAAAACTCACGCGCTGCAAAGGAAAAGAAATAAGGGAATTTATTAGCACGTGTGTGTGTTATTGATAAAAGCAGCGTTTGAAAAATGCATTTCTGTACATTTTTCAATCAACTCGATGTCTGGCAGATAAGCGGCGACTAAAGGTAAAGGCTACCTACCTGAAGCGACGAAGAGAGAGGCATCGTGCACGGCCACTACTACAGGGGAGGTACTGAGTGGCGTCAATATTTCCCACCAGATGTCGTAGCGAGTCTACTGTTGACTGAATAGAAAGCTTTGGCAGGAAGGAAGGTACTGATTTCTGCTATTGTGGAGTTGAATACGTGTTGTGAAATAAGATCCGGTTACAATGCACCATTTGTGGCCAATACAGACTTTGTCAAACTGGCCAGCAACTAAGGCGTCGATTCTGACAGCTACTTATTGGATTTCATTATTATTACTAAATAACTCTTAGTACCCCGCTTGTTTTCCTTTATCATCGCGGTCCACCTCCATTTCTCCAGCGTTTATTTAAATAATCGTCGACAATTGTACCATTTTTGTTAGTGTTGGGCTTAGATATCTATCGAAACTTGTATAATAAAGTGGTAGCTGGTTGAATAATCTTTGGCTATGGCCAAAATGTAACACTCTCTTTCGCGAATAGTTTACAAGTTGGCAAACTATTTAGGCAGTTTTAAAATTAATTTTTTATTAGCCATTAACGGAGGTTGATTGTAATTTTAGCAGGCGATACAATATTAAAGTTTATTTTATAATTTAAAAAAGTGTAAATATGTAAACTTGTTTTCTTAAAGTTGGCCAGGTTGGAGAGTTTGAAAGGGTTGCGTGGTGCCTTTGGAAGAAAAGTAATGTGTGTAAAGAAGAGTGATATAATTGTCAACATATTTTTAAATAGACAAAACGGTACATAATGAAATATAGAAAAATATTGTTGTTAGGCGTGCAAATTTCTCACACCTTGCTACAAAGACGACTTTCCTTTAGTTGGTGTTCTCGGCCACTCCCACTTACTCAGACTTACTCCGGCGTTGGTCCAATCGGAGCACAGCTGGTAGTGGAAGATGCTGGAACGCTATTGGCTGGGGAGAGCGCGCGGTCTGGCTATTGTCAATCAATAACGCGTGGACTGGTCGCGAAGTTCCCCATAGAAAGAGAAGTGTGGCGGTCCGTCCGACATTCAGTAGACGATCTCGTCTCTTGTTGGCTCATAGTTCTGTTTTAAAACAAAGTTGGGCAAAAGTTTTTGAACTGAATCGCTCTATAACGTTAACAATAGTGTAGATATGTCGACACCGAAGTAAGAGCAAAAGGAGCAACAGTGACGGCGAGCCCGTACAGCGATCAGGCCTACTGGCGTCCTCTTCCCTTTCCGTTCCCAGCCGCCACGGACACCAGCATCATTAGGCCTAGCAGTAGTTGTCCTTGCCAGCTGTGCAGTAGCAGCAGCCAGCCGGTGGACCCCCAGCCCCAATCTGCTGCTAGCCCGACTAGTCTGGCCCCCATGGACCGCGACTATGGTGCCTACCATTACAATCTGCACACCAACAGCACCCCTACGTCGGGTGCCGGCATGGAGAGTGACTTAAAGGCTAATTCGGGTCTAGCGACTCATCATCATCCTCAGACAGCTCTGTCTGTCGTGTCCAGTCAACCCACCACTCCCAATTCGGTGGTGGAAGGTGGCGGAACCACAACGGGCAACACCGCCAGCAAGAAGGACCAAGATCGGGTAAAGAGGCCAATGAACGCATTTATGGTGTGGTCACGTGGCCAGAGGAGGAAAATGGCTCAAGAAAACCCCAAGATGCACAATTCGGAAATCAGCAAACGACTGGGTGCCGAATGGAAGTTGTTGTCGGAAGCCGAGAAGAGGCCGTTCATAGACGAGGCCAAACGCTTGAGGGCGGTACACATGAAGGAGCACCCCGATTACAAGTACAGACCCCGAAGAAAGACCAAAACTCTGATGAAGAAAGACAAATATCCGCTGACGGGCGGACTGCTGCCTGCCGATGGCAGGAACACGGCGGCCGCAGCGGCCGTGCAACAGGTGAGTCGTGACATTTACCCCATTAACGGTTACATGCCGAACGGCTACCCGACTATGATGCACGAGGCTTATCAACAACACGCGGCCGCAGCTGCCAGTTATAGTAGCCAGATGGCCGGTTATCCCCGTTACGACATGACAAGTCAGATGCACACTCCGATGACCACCGGTTCGACCATGTCCATGCCTTATATGAACGGAACTTCCAGTTATAGCATGCCAATGTCGACGGCTTACACCTCAGCTGGTGGACAGATGACCACGTCCGCTAACATCAAGTCGGATCCCAGCCCACCGTCGGTCGGACAAAACTCACCCAGCGCCATGGCTGCTGCGGCTGTAGCCTAGAGAATGAGTCTTCTATCAACTACTTAAACATTAATGCTGCGGCTGTAGCCGCTGCTGCCACTAGAAGGGTCGGTTGCACAACCGACTTACGGGACATGATCAGCATGTATCTACCTGGAGAATCTGGTGATCCTAGTCTGCAAAGTCGACTACAGATGCAAAGTCACCATTATCCGCAGACTGAAAGTGTTGGAGCACTCAGTGCGGGGACCATGCCGCTGACCCACATGTAGCTAGTTAAGTGACTTTGAACTGGAACAGGCTATGTTGTACGTGTGCCGGTTTTCATAATAACCCACCACCCAGCACGTAAGTAATGTCTACCCATTCATCTGTTCGTTTCTAATGTGGCTGGGAGCTAATTTTAGTTTCTAGAAAACTTTGGTGCACCCCAGTACTATGTAAGAACTTGGTCTCTGAGGGTAGTGGGTGCAGAGGAGAGGGCTCCCGTACCTGAGTTTAGTCTAGTCGGCTGTGGACGACACGTTGTTCCATTCTATGTGTCAAGTGTTGTCGTGCGAGAAGTGACCGATATTTGCACTGTAGTTGTCCCTCTCTCTGCCTCCCATCTTGTACATAATGTCGCACGTTATGTAGTTAGCAGATGCCACACGGTTTGTTAGTTCATTGCAAAATAAATTGACAGAAATCTGAAGAATGACTTGCAGCCAGTGTTATCTTCCTTTTAATACAAGCCAATAATGAAACATTTTTAGCTTTAAAACACATCTGTCCATAGTCTAAACCCATACACTCAGTCCCAATTTTAGGTCTTTAACCAGCGACTGAGTATCGACTATTTTTAAAGGATCATATCTTTGGCATATTCTTTTATTCGCTCTATTTATATCGCGTCGATTAAAAATTTTCTCGCTATCGTCTCGTATTTCTAACATCTTTAGAAGGATACAAACTGATAGACAAAAGCGTGCACAGAGGAAACAATCGCGGGAGAACTCCAGCCCAATAATGTCTATAGGGGGAATATATTTAGCTGACGTGGATGGAGGGGAGACGTAGTAATTGATCGTTCTCTGTTGAACCGCAGAAATTAATGAGCCGCGAAAGGTGAAAAAAAGTGTCCCATACGCGAGTTTAACCAACGTATTGGGGGCGACAGAGTGTTTTAAGCTCCATAAAATGCGTCTAAATTAAAACGCGAGATCTAATATTTTTGTATCCTAAGCCACACGAGTCATCCCGCTTAATCCGCTTAAACCTAGTTTTAAGATTAATCTATTTAACTTATCCGTTACAAAATAAACTTTACACTTCACCAAAATCGAAATCCGTGAAAAATCAATCGATCGCGACTCCAAATTTATTTTCATCAACAGATGATTTTATGGATTTATTCGACGAATGATTAAGTACATCTCGTCTTTGTATTAAGTGGAAGAGACGGACAAAATCTTTTAACGACGTGAAAGGGGTAAAAAAACCGCACAGCACCAAACATTCTCTAAATTACAGTAAAGATCGATATTTGAAATAAGTCCAAAATCATCCGAAATATTCACGTTTTAGATAATTTTTATCGGGGTGTTATCGTTTAACCTAAAGGCCTAATTTTAATGTATCGAAGCCCGCCGTTCGCGCCAAAAATTAAACTGTTTTAAAGATCGTTGACCCGTCAACAGCATAGAAATAAATGTCTGTGACCTAATCATACTAGTTTTACTTAGATCCGGAATAATTTTATAATTACAGAGACGTAAAACGCACATATCCGATTATCCAGCAACCTCTACCAACTTAAACAATTTATTTCGATGACTAGTATTTATGTATTTGATAGAATTATCAGGATACTTCACTCATAGGATAATCTTTCATCAGAAAATGTTAACTGCGATAGATTTTTTTTTTTTTAATTTTAAAATTGTCAGGATTGAAGAAGTAATTTATAACAGGAGGAAAAATGGGATGCGAGTGGGTCTACATCCTTTATGCGGTTAGGACCGGTAATAAATTGCGCACGAGACAAAATAACGGATGGCCAAAAGGATGTAGTAAAGTAAGGGGAATCCGTCTTGCAGCTTCGTTCTATCGTAAGAGGTGTTCCGCCGACGGCCCGGATCCCAGCTGTCTCTATGTGCAGGGTTAGCTGCAGGCAATGTTAGCTTTTGTAATGAATTTATTCTGCCTCATATCTCCCCACCTCATCTGTAACCGACTCGACCGAGTCGATTCCCTCACTTTCGGATCGTTCGCCTATCACCCTAATATCGCGTTTTAAAATAGGCGTGCTTCTATCAATAGTTCATAAAAGAGTAGAGAACCGATATTTTAAAGTCTGTGAGCCAAATCTACTCCTCTCTTACGTGTTAATAAAATTAAACGCGATTAACGCCGAAAACTGTCAAAAACATTTGATTTAAACGCTCGCTTTGCCTGGCCGAAATTATCTTCTGATCCGTTTTGTTACTTACAAAATTGTACTTAAAAATAAGCATCAAAATTTTCTTTCATCGCAAGTTATTTAAAAGTAAAACTTATCATTTTTTTTTTTTTTTGAAAAATTGCTCGACTGTCTTGTTTGAACGGAAGTAAAATTCTGTTTTGCATATAGTGTTAAATTATCATCATGGTGGACCTACTGTAGATCTAACTATCGCTGCAAAGAGTGTTATTAAGCTATTACGCTTTGTTGCAATTCGAACTAATACGGACGATGATGGAAGTGGTGTTTCTGCCAAAAGTTATCCTCTTTGCAAAATTTATTTATGTCGGATATATCGATGCGTAACATTGTTCTCTAGGGACGTTAAAAGTGGACTATGAATAATTTCGGTTTTTATCGCAGCTCGATTTAAGGTCTGATAGAGCGTATTGTAAGAAGTCGGATTGAAGAGGCGATCGTGTTTCGTTTCGAATCTCACTCGAGAAAGAAAAACGGAGTTGGAATGAACTAGAAGATGACTAAATGTATTATTCTGCGATTTCTAAAACTCGTCCTGGTTTATTCGATGAGGCAAGAAACCACGCCTGATTTTAACTTTGGAGTTTCCTTCGTCTTTTATAAATGATTCTCGAAACGAGCTATAGTACAAAGAACTTTGGACATGTTTAGAATAGCGTTTTTATATCGGAATATTCCAAGAGACGATAGGTCCACTCTTTTGCCACTTCGTTCTTTTCAAGAAAGTTTTTTCCCCGTTCTTTTTTTCAGTACTTTGTTACGAATCATCTTGTAAGATCATTTTCTTATAGAAAAGCTTGCAACTTCGGGCCTACACAACTAAGGCTTTCCTTTATATCTCTCTCTATTGCCAATCTTTCTTTCTTTTTTTATTTTGTATTTCTGGATTCACTCTGCTTACTTTAAAAACCGATGGCGATAAAGTTAAAATTATTCAAATGGAATTTATATTGGAACATTTATTGGATTAAGTCGGGAAGTATTGAAATTGTTTACATATTTCGCAGCAGAAAAGACATTCTGAAACTATTTTATTTCCGGATTATTCTGCTTATTAGTACTAGTACCGATGAAAGGAGGAAAAATTGCTAACGAATTTTGCATATCCGTCTGTGCGTCGACAGTGAGATTTTTTTCCTGCAAATATATGAAATTTTATCAACCGAAACCGGCCAGATATCTACGAATAAAAACATACTGCAGTAGATGATGCAACGGGTTTACATCAGAACTATTAATTGTTTTTAATCGATTAATCTGAGCACAAAAAATGTTCGAGTAGATTACATATTTTAACATATATATATAAATTTAAACATTCTAAATATTCAGGGAAAGAATTAAGTGTAATAATTTTATTTCCAGCTTAAATTTAGATTATATATACATCAAATTTATATATTCCTGTTAATTAGAACTTTAAAACAATAATTTGGTTTTTGAAAGAATTGATAATACCATAAAACAGCGGGCAAAGAAACAATTTTTAAATATTTTTTCGATGCTTTCATACATTTAATTGTGTTTATATCATATTTTGGATTAATAATTAATGAAAGAAAATTTGCGATATACTTTATTCTAAGTTAAGAATGTAGCAAAAGAAGAGCGGTGTTTCAAAAATTTTCAACAATGGCAACCTTAGAAAACAATGCATGGTTTCGGACGAAATAATAAAGTAATTCAATTTCCTTCAAAAACCTTTAATTTAATTGAAAAACATACTGTCAAAAGAATAAAATTTAATTCGCACTAAAAAAATTTATAGTTCTTAATATGGGGAGAGATAACAATATTAATGACGAGCCAGGGAAGAGCATCAGTTAAATTGCCATTTTCCGCCATAACTTCAGTTAAACCTATTTATCAAAATGAAAAATATTAGAAAAGCCCAAGAAAAATTCGTCGGAATTCGGTTTAATAAAAGTCAACTTAAAAGTTTAAGCTGTTTTCTATCCACTTCTGCCAGGAAGCGGAAGATGAACTCTCTCTCTCTCTCTCTTCTTTTTCAATTTTCCAACGGCTAAATTAATATCCACTTTAATTAATAATAATTAAACAGCATAGTTTTATATCGTTTCAGATTGTTCCTGTAGCACGTACGCATCGACGTTTACAGGGAACAGAGTAGGTGTTAAATGATTTCTATAGCATATATCAAAATTTTTCTTAGAAAATATTAAATATTCTCGCTTTAAATTGTCCTACAATAGCGCATTAAATTATTTTCCATAGTAAACACCCAAAGAAATCTGTTTTAAATTTACAGTTTCTTGTATCGGGGCATTAATATTTTTATAAAGTTGTGAAAACTCGTTTTAAATTTGTTTCTTTAATAACAAATCAATATTTATGAAAAACGGGATAAGAAAACCTTCCGTTTTGCGCCATATTGAGTGCGGATTACAGAATTTATTACAACTTTATTAATAGTAAAGTAGTACCATTTTTATATCTAAATTTATATAAAGGTTTTCTTTTTATAATATCTAGAAAAATAAATACAGTTTAAACTTATAGAGGCGAATAATGTAAATTTAATCCACTTTAGACTGAAAATAAATTTTGACACGCTTACGTTTCAACCATTTTTCTGTGCATATCAGTAAAAATTTTTTTTTAATTATTAAATAATTGATTTAAAATCTGCTATCGACTCTAATTAAGTATCTGTTTAAGTCAATATTCTAAAGATAGCCCTTAAAATAATCAATTTAAGGATATCTTCCTCTTTTAAGGCTATCAAAATTAATTTTCTCGGCATTAAAAATATAAATTATACTCGAAATTTATGCTTATACTTTAAGCATACTAGAAAATTTCAGCATTGCCTATCTTATGTTTTTATATAAGGCCATTTTTAAATTCATTCGCAAAGCAAACTTATGCCGCTTTGAATTAAGTTAAAAGTTTTAAAAATTAAAAATATTTGAGGCTATTGAAAGCGACAGCGATCTTCGCCGCTTTGGATTAAGTTAAAAGTTTTAAAAATTAAAAATATTTGAGGCTATTGAAAGCGACAGCGATCTTTGTGATCAAAATATACGTTTTGTGGATATTGTGTTTAATGTATTCTAAAGATAACTCGATAATGTGCGACATATTTGTAGTTAACTAAAGACGGCATAAAGATGAAAGAGGAAGATGACTTTTTTTTGAATACTCGAGATGCGAATCGGGGTTTGGGACGAAAATTCGTTTTTACAACCAATTTGGATTGATAGAAGATAGCAGTTGACGAGTGTGTAGCGGTTCGGAGTGATCTAACATTTGTTCAGAGAGCGTGGATCCTGTAACAGAAAAATATTTCTAATTCCATCAGTCAGGTGTGGGGATGTAGAAGAGTATTGTCGCTTGACTGACCAGACCGTCCGCTACCTAGGATGTCCGCTGACGGGACGGGAGCCTAATGACTTCCGTTCGATGTCAATGGTGATAGGAAGTAGGAGTAGAACGGCAGAAGGCAATTATACTCACGCTAACTTGTCTAGCTTTTTTTTAACAACTATTCCCCTACTTCTCTCGCTCTAATTCCATTTTCGCATTTTCCCTCTTTCAATCAGTCGCATTGGTCAACAAAATGGAATAGTTTCTGGCTGCACATGTAAAGATAAATCTGGAATTTATTCTTTTGCACGGATATTACGTGGAGGAGAAAGGTCGAATCTATTTTCTCTCAGGCCTGTGCCGAGATTGATTCAATTCTCCTTTAACATTGGTATGGAAGAGGCCTAGCTGGAAATTCCACTCTGGATGGGCTTGTACTCGTTTGATTTATTTTAGTAGAATTTCTTACTTAAAAGAAAAAGTGTTTATATATATATAAGTATAAAATAAAATTGTAAGAATGCGATGTAATTTATATTCTTGTTTTCGTTTCCGTGTTGTGGTAATTAAAGTTCATCTACTTTTCGCAATAAAAACTCTCACCGCGCCTTTATAACGAACATAATACGAAGTACGAATGTTTATGTGTATTATTTACTATGTTCCTATATTTTATTCTTGTTTGCGATGTCTGCTATCACTGCAGGACTACCATTGCTTATTTTGCAATCCATCTGTTGTTCCCAGTCATCACATATTAAATAGGAAGACACTTTTTTCGGAATTTCCTGGAAAACCTGTTTTATTTATTAACCAAACTCGAAATTTCAAACCTGTCAAACATACATATATAGGCTATATATTTTCCTATCCGAAATTTTAAATGTTACAGGCCCCCAATCACCATTAAAACAAATCAAATTAATCCACGAATTATTTTCCTTCGCCTATGGATTCCTAAATTTCTGGATAACCTTTACTTAAATTTATTTTAAATTTCTTTATGGTATCAGAATTTAATAATGTTTTGATAATTATTTCTAAAACCGATGTTTTAATTGTATTCTAAGGCGTGTAATAAGAGATATTGTTAGTGCGGACAACATATAAATTTGTTGCTTCGTTTTAACGATTATTAAGAGCTAAGTATAGGTTATTCATACTAAATTACAAGATGAAAACTCTTAAAAATGAAAGAATATAATACAGTTATTATGCTATCAATATTTTCTTAGACAATATTTTAGTTTTCGCCAATGTTATTTCATAACGTCGCTCTTACTTTCTCTATTGTACTGGAGACAAGTCTATCGTTTAGAAAATATATTTTTTGAAACAAAATACAGTTTATATAATCCGTGTTTACAATCAGAAATATATGATATCTACTAGAATCTATCAACTTGCCAAATACATTAGAAAGCAAGCATTTTTATCCGAATTAATATGATTTCTACTTGACATATGCCGAGTTTATAAATTTTCTGCTTTTATAATGTTATAATATTTGATAGGAAGAGAAAATAAATGTATAACTTGCAGGCCTTACGGTAGTTTTGAAAGTGTTCGATATATTTAGCTCATATTCATCCCGATTTTACAGGAAGACAGCGCCTCAATTCACCGATGGGTGTTTCCTTCTTTTGTAATGATATTAATAGACATCTCTCTTTTATCCGAATGAAAAAGTACAGATAATTCCCGACAAGCTAAAATATGTCTGGGATTCGATACGGAGTCGGTTTATATCTTAATACGATGTTTTAAAAGTAAATTTCTGCCTTTGTAATGAATAGTGGTGATGTACTGGTCAAATATGCAAAGAACATGACGTCATGGCAGTCGGTATTGATAATGTACAGGAAATGCTCTGACAGTCGCCTTTATGGCTCTCTGGAAAGAGATATCCGATGCATCGCTTCCTGTTTTCCTGTATATTGGACTTTTTAATCAGAATGTTTCAAACCTTTTTTTAATAATTAAAATAATATAACTCGCGATAATTTTTAACCCGTTTTGGATAAGAAATGGGTACCCTGTTTACTTGTTTGTATCATAGCTTTTCCATTAAGTTATCAAAACAGTCGAGGAAATTTTCGGGTAAAAATATCAGTAGTGTTGCAATTCGATAATGGAAAAATGTATGGTGAATAATATTAAAATTGAGATAAATTTTTCATTAATAATTTATTTCATGTCATAAATGTATGAAAGTTATAAGATTTTCGTGAGATTTGCAGCTTTAAGTGATAATCAGACAGCTTCAAGGACATCTACTACAATCAATACGATATTGATTATAGTTTTGAAATTGATTTTTTTATAAAAATGCATAAATAAAATATTTTTACTTGTTAAAAGATCATAATTGCGAATTAAATCGTATAAGTTAAAACCCGTACGAAAATCGGATGTTTAGTCTACTAAGTATTTGATTCTCCAATGGATATTACAAAAAAAAAAAAAAAAAAAAACAACACTTATTACGAATTATTCCATTTACAAAATACTGTAAAAAAAAAAAAAAAAAAAAACTTGTCATTTCTGTAATTTGTAATATTTAAAAATAAAAAAAAAATGAGGAGAGAAAATAATAATATAAAAATTGAAACTCAAGTTAGCGAGCCATCTTTCAATGGTAAAAAATCTCGTCTAGCGAAGACAACTCTAGTTTGGCATCGACAAAACAATTTCCAATAGTTTCTCTTGTGAAAGACTTTCTGTTTGATTGCCTTTTTCTCTTCTTTCGGCATTTGAAGATTACTTCGCCATAGTAATTCTTTTAAATGGCCTTCCGGCTAAAATTAAACCGGGATGCGGATCGAAGAAACGACACCTGAACACAACTTCGTGATCTGGGCACAAGCTTTTTACTTTTATTTTCACATTCGTTTTTTGCTAAGGATAATCATCTTCGAGTTTAGATATTTACCGAACCTATTTGCGGATTCCAGTTTTTGTTAAAATTTACTATAATAAGTTCATATTTTTCTCTTCCCAGTGAAATATAATGGACTTTATTCGTTTTTTGCTAAGGATAATCATCTTCGAGTTTAGATTTTACCGAACCTATTGCGGATTCCAGTTCTTGTTAAAATTTACTATAATAAGTTCATATTTTTCTCTTCCCAGTGAAATATAATGGACTTATGGCAATAAACTATTACGAAAAGTGCGATTTTTATATTATTACAAAGTAAAATGCCCACTACAGATTACGAAAGTTTTGTTTATACAAAATTAAACTTATTAATAATTTTTGCAATAAGATAATACAGTGGACTCGCGTTTTTACGAACCTTCAATTTACGAACTACTTAATTAGTTCCAAAAAGTCCCTAATGTTAATTAATGTCATTCCCATTTACGAACATTTTGGAAGTCCGTATGAGTTCGTACAGTCGAGAGTCCACTGTATTATACAATAAGCTTAAGCTATAGGCTCTGTTATAGATCTAAAAAAAGTGATATTAAAAGTATACTAACCAGTAAGTATCTCGGGTGTTAAAATTTAATTGCTTTTTCTATTTTTATAACATTTATAATTTTTCATGAATATTATAAAATGGTTTCATTATCTTTGTCTTCAATAATTATCATCTAAATCTAAAAATTTATAAAAATTTACATTTAAAATGATATAATTTTAATATAATAAAAATAAGAAACAAGTTTATCATTAAATTATATAAATTTTCTTAAAGTCTAATATTTAAAGATGATAATACTGTTTAATAATTCTTAATAGAATTATTGTATGATTTCTCTAACTTAAGATGAATAATACAACAAATCATACGAGAATATTTTAATAGATATTCTGTAAAAAATAAAAATACGTATTGAAATGATCTGGATTATTTTCATAATTATAAATTGTAAATATGATTAACATGTTTATTCTTTCTTTCTTTTAGTTTATTGAGACAGATGCATAAACTTTCAATAAAGCGCAAACGTTAATATTTAAACAGGATATGTTATATTGAAATACTTACGATTAAGTATGAAAATTTAATGATGGTTTTTATGATATAATTTTATTAATAAAAGAAAAAAAAATTTAAGAGAGCTTTGCAGAAAGAGTTTTGTTGTTAGAATAAAAAGAAAAATAAGTAAATATAATTATGAAAGAGTTAAGGATAGAAAATAGGATATGAATAGTATCTATGCATAATTTAATTTAGACAAATCTAAATAAAAATTAAAAAAAAATTTAATCGTCGTTTTGAAAAATATTATTAGCATGAATTTATTATTGTATGAAGGTGCAGGTAAAGAGCAAAGAGAAATAAATACTTTTAGAATTGCCTAAGTTTCTTATTTTTGTGACCGGATAGCTTTACAGTCGAACAGAAATTAAAGAATTCTGTAGAAGGTAAACATTATTATCTCAAGCACCAAAATTAAAACGCTCCAAGGGACAACATCTTTTAGAGAGTTCGTAATGAGTTGAGAGAGAAAACCTTCTTTTCATAATTGAAATCTTTTGATCACTTTAATAAGTCTGTTTATAAGAAATGAAGCATCGAAGAAAAATTTCACTTAGAAAATTTTCCAATATTTTCATAACTAAAATCTCAAAAGTTTGAAAATTTATTAATTAAGCGTAAATTATCTGTTTATCTTAAGTTTTTTTTAGAAAAAGTGAAATTTTTCGAAGATTAGTTACATGTTTAAATGGTTTTCTAGTCCTATAATCTTAAAGAAATAAATATCGATTCTTTTTTTTTAGACTTTGTAGACTATCACAGAGGATAGATAATAAAGCACTAACGATTTATAGGGCGGAGTCATTGAACTTAAGAACTTTACACTCTTACAGCTATAAATCGGCAAAGTATTAATACTACAACAGATTTAGATTCAAGTAAGCCTCAATGAATTTAATATAAGAAGAGAAATTGATCAAATATAGGGCTGCCTAGAATAAACTATCGCTACTATAAGCTAGACTAGCTCTATAGAGAAAGTAATTCTCTATTGGCTAGAGGAATCAAAAGGATCGACTCAACGTATAACAACTCTGCAATTTATTGACTCAACTAATCTATGGGTAGAAGAATGTTTCGATTTCTTCGGATGGCTTGCAATTGGGAGACAACCTCATCTGTATCTATGCTTCACTTCCCGACTGCTTTACTTTGAATCGCATCTAAGGATCGGGTTCCTGCTTTCATCCTGACACACAATCCTATTTGCACATCTGATTACATCACGGTTTGATTAGAAGGACGTTTTTCTCCCTAACATTATTAATAAGAGACATTCCATCATAAGTAGTTCGAAAATCACGCTTATCTCAGGCCATTTTTGTAGCGCCTTTTGAAGGTCTTCCAATCTGTGAATAGGCGTGAAGATTTCCTATAAGTATCCAGACAAATTTTCGTATCCGCCATGAAGTAACAAATAAATTCTGCATCTTATCTATCGTATAAAACCTACTTTTATAATTAAATGATTAAACAAATTAAAAGTTTAGATGGTAGGATCTATGTTTATTTACGAAGGTTTGCACTCGAGAGATTTTAAATAATATGCTGAGATCTATGTTTGGCCGAATATAATTTGATTGTAGATAAATCTAAAATTTATTAAAGAAACAATGAGTTTAATTAATTAAGTTGACTGCTTCGGTAGCAAGTTTATTAAAGCGTGCCGTCTGGAGATGGAGGATGAACTCGAGGTCAACAATTGGTGGGGAGCCTTTGTTACCCTCTCTTATCCATCTGTTGTGAGAATACGATTTTTAGACTCAGTGTAATTATTTAAGAAGATGCCTGACGGATCCATAAATATTGGCTATAAAAATGCCCTCTTGGTCCCATAAAAGATAAGAAGTCGCTTAATGGTCATAAATATGCTTTATAAACATTTATAAATATGCAATTTTCGATTAATTCGGTATCGCTATCCAATCATAATGTAGAATTAATTTTATTGATGCAAAAAAAAAAAAATAATAATAATTCCAATATATTTCATTCTCTTCTTAACTGAAGATGAGCTTACAAGTAGAATGTAATGATAGAATTCAAATTTCACGAAGAAATTATTAATAACACGAAATTTACTTTAAAAAATTCTTGTTTATGGGACACTGGAAATAGGAAACACACGAAAATAAAAAATAAAAAATTATGCTAAAAACAGGAATACACAAGGAAATAGAAATTTTCGGCAAAGAACACAAGAGAAGAAATGTAGGAAATAACCTTTATGTAACTAAAAAATGTTATAATAAAGAATATTACAAATATGGAATATATAGAAAAACAAAAATTTTCTGTACTGTAAAGTAACACTAAAAATGACAATACAATACTATATGCTGTTTTGTATATTAAGAATAAAATCCTTTGTGAAGAACACTTAAAAAAAGTATAAGAAAGATTATGAAATGCATATAAAAATCAATTGCAATGAATACTAATAATAGGAAATATAGAAGAACATACAGATGGGAAATTTTCTATGAAAACAAAACAAGAATAAAATATTCAAATAAATGAAAATACAATGTGTTCTATATGGAATATTAGAAACGAATAATATTCAAATCCTTAAGGTACTTAAAAATTATTATTACAATAAAAAATTCATAAGAGTTTTGAATAAATTGATCAGAAATGAAACTTTATATTGAAACAGTTCATATTTTAAAGATTTTTCGCGAGAAATGAAAAATTTAACTCGTATAAAACTAATCAAAATACAAAACTCGTATATCTGATGTTAAGATCATAAATATAAATCTGGATTTACATATTGATTTTATAGGTATGTTATTTTGCGTCATATACATGAAACAAACTTATCTATGCATGATTTTTTTTATAATTTATATATAGTTTAGGGGAATTATTTTTATATAAATTAATCAAACGATATATATTTACGATATAACGATTAATAAACACTAAAATAGTTAGGATGCAACAAAATTTTATCTATGCATGATTTTTTTATAATTTATATATAGTTTAGGGAAATTATTTTTATATAAATTAATCAAGCGATATATATTTACGATATAACGATTAATAAACACTAAAATAGTTAGGATGCAACAAAATACGTATTTTTGGTAGCAGTAACAAGAAACCCTGCTCCACTGGAAATAGAGAGAGACAAACTGAAGAAGATAATCATTGGACGCGGTTCGAGTTGGACGGACAAAAAGCTTGTCTTCTGTCGTTGACAGGTAGTCCCACTTCACAATCGAAAAGATAGGGGACGGAAAATTTGACCCCTTCAAAGAGATGATTCAGGCATCCCTGTCTCAGCTAGCCAATTACCGGTTTGATTACGAAGACAGGACACACACTGAATGAAATTCATTCTAAGGTAGGTTGTATAATTATGTTGTCCCTCCTTATAACTGATTAAAATATTAAAGATTAAAACGTTTTAAAATGCGTCATCATTGTTATAGACATAAATGTTTTGTAAATTATTAATTATACAGAAATTTTAATTACGATTTTCTTTTGTGTTTATAATCCTTCATCAAGTTTCAAGGATTCCGAAAATACGTCTCTGATCTACTTTTGCTTATTAAATAAGATTTAACATGTTTTTTTTTTATAACGAATAAAATGTTTTTTTTTTTAATACAAATTTTATGCCTAAAATGTATTTCAATGAATGTGTATTTGTCGAGATTTAATGAGAAAATGTAATTTGATAAATAAAGTTAAGTAGACTAATTACAGTTTCTTTTTGTTTCATTATGAAGTAAAGAATCTTGTTAATCTATATGAGACATATATTTATTAAGAAATTTTATAATCTGAGATCAAGTTACTCTGAATAACTACACGTTTTTCAGCTAAACTCTCTTAAATTTAGAGCATATTTAACTATTTTTCGGTCACAGATAAACTGTATGTTGCTATAGTGTTAAAGAAAATACAAAGATATCATTTATTTTTAACTTCAGAAATTAAATGCGAAACTCTTCAAATTATCTAAAAGGAAAACTCCAATTTTGAAATCTCTTTCCCCGAAGCAAATTCCTTAACAGCCTAAATCGCAACTTTAACGAAATATGTATAATAATTCGATAAGTTCGGTTTTTGCAGCTTTTCCAGGTATGATTTAAAGAACTGCCAGGTAGTTAACTGGACTATCAGGGATGCGATATATATCGTGAGAACGCCTGTCACAAAGGTGTCATTCTGTCACGATAGCAATTCTGATAAGGTAGGATGTGGGAGTTACAAGATAGACAGGCTATGAGCTTTCTTCGGTACACATTGGGAAGTCTAGCTCTCTTTACACTAAAGATAGAAAGTTTGATCTCACGAATTGTGCCGCCTTTTATGAATGCCGTAAATTTAAAATGAGGCCTGTAGGCTCCTGGAAGGTTAATTCATTAGTTATTGAATGAGTGATCGTCCTTACATCTCCGAATGACTCCATAATACATAAAACTAAAAATATATTTTATGATCGTCAATTTGGTCGTTGACTAATATTTTTAAATACTGAATGTAATTAATTTCCTTATTTAACTTAGTTTAATATTTAATTATTTATCATAGGTGTTACTGAAATTCATTTATTGTTAACAATATGCAACTTAAAATATTTATCGTGTTAAAACAGGAAATATTTTTAAATGTGTAAAATATGCAAACAAAATAGTTGCATAAATTAGAATATATGCATTTCTTTTCTACTGTATGGAAATATTTATTATTATAGTTTGATTACTAAAACGCCTGAGTAATGTTTAAGATCATAATGTCTCCATATACAGTAGTTATTCAAACACGTATAGCAAATGTAAATCGAAATACTTCTTCGATATTCGTAAAGTTAATAAGCATCTCTAGGCATTCTGTTTTGGTGTAGATCAATAACGTCAAATCAATGTAAGGTTGAATGAGTTAGAATCAGATATTTCTCTAACAATTACTACAGAAAATTGTCGAAGCATGTCCTGTATTCAGGATGCATTTCGTCGTCTGGATCCATGCTTATTAATCGTAGTCTTTGCCAGAATAAATGGAGGGAAGGATGTATGCCTAACTGAAGTTGCATGAATTGTACATAAAACTCCCAACCAATTAGGCAACCTTTTAGGAAAAAGGAAATCATTTTGGACAATCAGCTAATCCATTTGAAAGAAATCCAAAATTGCTTTTTCTTGAACATACTTTTGACTTAATAATTTGCGATATTGAGATTTTAATTAAAATATATATAGATTTATTCCAGTACTTAACAATTTTCAAAATTTACTGGAAGATTTAGTTGATAACAAACGGTATACGGAGACCTATAAGAGTGTATATTTTCAACGGTTATAGTCGGTTTGTTTGTGCTACCGTCAAAAAAGGTGGAGAACTAGCACAGCCGGAACGGATTAGCCCTGCATATAGATTGACACGAATTTTGCGTACTTGCAAGTGTAACGCTTTAAGTTGAGGTTAGATTGATTCCTGAGTAAATTCAAACAAAAGTGCTCAGGTGGTGATATATATTCCGTGTAAACAGCAACGCGAGAATTACTTAGAAATGGTTTACTAATCTATTCTTTTAACGAAAACAGTTTTTCCTAGGCTCCGTTTGACAAGAAGACGTGTATCATCTGTTCAGATAAGCGATGTGATTTGATCGGCCATGTGGAGAGGTGGGATCAACCATGTGTGGATACCCGCAGGGTTATAATGGGATTCATTAGGTGAGGGGGAGTGAGGAGAGGTCCGCAGGGATCTTCCGACACTGTTAGACCTTACAACAAAATGATGGGCTGATAATTTCATTTCTCAAGCATGTAACGGAGAGAAAAACGTCTAATGATTGATTGATAGCTTTTACAAGAAAACATGATCAATAATAATAATAATTTACTATTATCAAACATGCAGAATAAATATTCTTCGTATAAAAATTATAATAAAAGTATTTTCAATAAATTTAAACTTGTTTAAACAGATCTTCAACTGTATTTCAATTTTGACACAACTACAGTAAAAGAATTCCCAGTGAGGTAAATAAAATTTATAAATCGTGCTAAAAGCATTCATCCATTTTACAGATTTTTATCTTTAAAAAAAATCTTTCTTATGGTGAATTAAAGTTAAAGATTTGTAATCATTCTTAAACAATAAAATTTAATCTGAAGTGAACCTAAACACAATTATAATTAAAATTTAAAAATATTATTTCAAATTATTTATTTAAAAAATAAAAAATAATCTTGGTGCCTCGCAATTTGACGTTCCACAATTCGTCAGTCTCGCAATTTGACAGTTGGGTTTCGCACAATGGTACATGCACGTGCATAGAATTGTGTGATGTCATTTGTTATTTGTCAGTTCTTGTTGGGCTGCTTTGGTGTTTACTGTGTTGTTGGTTTTAATTTTCAATTCTGCATTTTTCAGAAAATAAAAAATTTATGCATCTGTAGTTGTTATTATTTTCTTGAGTGAAATTTAGGGATAGGTTCAAAGAGAAATGAACAGAAAAATTCAGGAAAGAAGAAAACTTGATTTAACATAAATAATGTGTAAAAAGGTAGAACAATTACAAATGTAATTGAAAAGTATGGCATTCCTAGGACAATTTGGCAACGTTTGCAACAGAGAAAGATTATAGATGCAAGGGTGTCTGCTGGAGCAATGAAGATTTCTGACAAGAATAGATCTTTAATTAATGAAGAGATGGAAAAGTTGCTTCTCATCTGAATTAAATAAAGACAGATGAAGAGAGATTCAATAACTCAGGCAATGATCTATGAGAAGACTAAGTTAATTTTCAAAGAATTGCAGAAGAAAACTCCAGGAAGTACCTCAGATCATACTGAGGAATGTAAAGCAAGTTGAGAATGGTTTCACAGAAAATAGAACAGGATAAAGAAGACTTTATTCCAATATCCAAGGGCTAATACATTGATTGTATTATGTATAAAATAGTGCTTTTTGTAATTTAGTGTGTTATACAGTAATAAAATATGTATAGTAAAGTGAATAATATATTGTGTCTTTCTCACTCATTAGTTAGAGGAGTGGGAGGGGATCTGACAATTAATCTATTTTTCATAGTCTTATATGGGAAATATTATCCTGCAATTCAACATTAATTCGGCAACAGATTAATGTCTAACTGTGAGGCAGCACAGTATTTATAATTAGTTAATAATAATTAATTAATTATATAATACTATGTATAATCTCATTTTATATAGAATACACATATTTTAAAAAGATATTTCTGAAAAATTTTTCGAATTTAAATGCTTTCAAATGTAGAACAATTTATGTTCTACAGCTGTTCTATATCATAAATTTGTATTCAGTGGAAGTGAATATGACTTATTAAAGCCAAAAGTGTTTACTTATTAAAGCCAAATGTTTACTTTGTTATATGAATAAATTAATGAATTTTTTCCTGTCATTAAAATGTTTGTTCTTCATAAATCTAAAAATGAAAGAATTTGCACTAAGTTCCCTAATTCTATATTTCAAGAAAATGTCTCGAATTACTACTTCTAGTAATAATATCTATAAAAGTAAGAAAAGAACCAGATTTAGCAATTTCCATAATCAATGTAACAACTCTAGGGAATTCATTAAAAAAGTTATAAATTTTCTATAAAAAATCTAAAATTTAGAGTTCAATGTAAATAAAACTATATTAAATTTCAATTTTCATTATAATTGCATAGGATATTAATAAATAGGTTTTTATTATATTGAAAAGTATCTTAACTTTACAGATTAATTTTAATAGTTTCTATTAAAATTAAATTGACCTTGATAGGGGATCTTTAATTTTTACCATATGTAAAATTATCAATATCCAAATAAGAGCAATTACATAGAAAATGTTAATATTTACAAAAAAATATCTATAAATGAATAATCATTTTGATAAGGATTGCAACAAAAAACATTTTTATGTTCCAAGCATATACTATCTAATTATTTTTATTTATTAATTATTATTTACATTTATAGATAATATTTTCTCTCTTAAATATAAACGAAATGGAACAAAATGATACTTTTGTCCTGTTTCAAATTTGCACAGGGACAACTTCCCCTGGGGAGCAACTATAGTTATTTGAAATTTTTTTAACAAAAATAAATATAAGTTAATGTAGTTAAATTATATATTCTGCACTTTCATTTTAATTTATAATTTTTATTAATCTATATAAAGGGTTGACAGAAATGATTTGTATGTTATCATTATTAAAATAGTGTCTATTCAACATTATTTCTGTATCATATTTCTTTTTAAAATTTGTTAATTCAGAATTTTAATGATTAAGGAACCTAATTTTCATTTATGTTGTTGGATATATAGGAAGTCATGTCCTGAATTCAAACCATTTGATTTTACAACAGAGAATTAGAAATGCATCCACCATCATAAGAGGAGGATTTTCAATATTTAACTAATAAAACTTACATGATTTCCAATAGTGATAGCATGACGGAAGAGATCTGTAGTTTGGGTATGTCCAATAGTTTCTGCAACAAGAGCCTGACCAATCCAACACACAGGATAAGATGGATTTGATTTTTGAGCATTTTTAAATGAATTGTGAGCTAGCTATAAAATTAAAGATTATATATATATATATATTAATTACTATATTAATTTCTTACATCTGATTCAGACTCGACCGATTTTATAAAACAATGCTGAGAAAGGCTATAATTCTTTAACTCTATTAAAATAAATGAATTAAATTAAAATAAAAAAACTATAAATATTCTAAGTACAAATATTAATTATATACCATGAGAAGCAGCAATGATTCCTAAGGTATTCCAGTATTTATGAGAGTTTGGATTTATTGTTATAGCTTTTTGCACACACAATAATGATTTTACTGCTAATTTTTTGTTCTCCTTAAGAATATTTGATTGATAATAATAATTAATTCCTAAATCATGCCACAGACTGTCAATTTCAGGATGAATTGCTAATGCTTGACAATAAAATCTATAAAATATTTAATAAAGTTAAATAATAAAGTTTTTTCTCCTATTTGATGCTTGTGTTTTATATAATTTTTGTAAATTTATAACACTAATTTCTATAATACAGATAGTCTTTGACTTACAACAAGGATTCAGTTTGAACCTGAAGGTCTAAGTCAGAGTGATCGGAAGTCAGAAATGCTCAAAATTTATGTTTTGTTCGCTATCGGATTTTATTAGGGCATTATATATTAGCATAATAAAAATAATAAACACAAAACTAAAAGAACCAGACACAAAAAGGATAATTTTGGTACATCAGATTCATTGCACATGAAATACATTGACACAATTAGATTTTATCAGTTGCATCGCCATAATAAATCAATGACTACATGTATTTAAAAATTGTATTTTTACATAAAGATTTTAAAGTATAAAAATTAAAAATGCAATTTTAATATTTTATAAAATTATTACAATTGATCTGTCATATTCATTTATGCTATATCAAAAGAATAATGATATAAAACTAATATAATTATTATGAAACTGTTTCTATAATCATGAAGAAATAAAATACAAATAACTAACTGATGGTGACCTAGTCTGATAAAACTTCTAAATAAATTGATATATACCTTTCAAAGTAGAAATTTGCTGCCTAATTGGTTAAGACTTTAAGAGCATAATCCCAATTTCAATTCATATTTTTATTTCAGAAAATAATCAAAATTATAGTTCAAATATTAAATAGTTAGATGGACTATCTTAGTCTTATCAAGTCCGGACCCCACCCCCCTTCCGCCGGTCCCTGTCTAGAGGTAACTCCACAATTACATCGTAAATGAATATCATGCCGTTCAGCCCAGCTGATGACATAATTAAAAGATTGGAAAAATGAATCCATTAGTAATTAATCAATAATTTATTAGCAGAAATAGAACTAATTACAAAAAACAAAATGTCATTAAATATAAAGCATCTAAACATACAACCTGAAAGTCCCGTCTCCATAAATAAAATTAGTACTTCCATACAAGTCGTTAATCAACGTTATATCCACACCAGGACGTCTAAAAGTTTCAACAGTTACTAAGTGAACACCATGACAAATGGTTGAGACGGGAACTTCTACACCCTCTGGTGTAGCTTGCTTTATACTAACACACAATCTACATAAAATTATGTCTAATTTTAAATAAATCTTAAATCATACATAATCAAATATTTGTATCATTTTTATATCTCCGCCAACATTAACAACACAATTTAAAATTAATACAATCAATCCTTTTTCCATCAAGACAAAAATTATTATCGGCACATTCTCATAAGCAACCAATATGGCGGTCTCCATCCCGATGTCGCACTCAAAACAACACTGAGGTAAATATACCACCATTAAATTTTTTTCCTGCGGCCACATCTCTCCCGTATCCTTACAGTCTGAATATAATAAATTATTAAGATAACAGATGTTAACACTATAATTCAAAGTCATAATTATTAAAATCACAGAATAATTCATATGCATTCCACTAAGATTCAGTTAGACTTTCTAGTTAGGGGGTATTTAAGCATTATGTAAGCACAATTTTAATATTTTAGATCTCTCCTTCTTAAGTAAGCAATCATTAAGTAGCAAATTTATTGACTCTCCTATAAAATTATGAAGGAGTGATATTTCTCTAACTCCTTCTCTGCTGTTTAAAATAAGAAAATATATAAGTATGAATGTTATAATTTATAATTATTAGCATTTATGATATTAATATTAAAGGGAAACAAAATATATAACAGAAAAATAAATAAAAAATTCATATTGTAGTGGCATGCATATTGTAAAAATAGTTTTAATGCACAAATTAAATTTTAAAATAGATAAATCTTAAAAAATTATGTAAGCATTGAGATAATTCCCCCATCACTTCATGTAGGAAATTGTAAGATTTTTTTTACTCCTCTTTTCCCTTAAAATGTTTGCATAATATTTGAATTCCCTCTTAATTTTTAGTTATTATGAATAGTAGATCTCTGATTTACATGGTTAATTCATCCAAAAAATTTCTGTTTAAGTTGAAAACTGCATAAGTCAACAATGCTTAAATTTGATATACAAGAATGGGCATATTAGTAAATAAAATGGCCAATTTATCAACATAAATTTTCTTATCTATGATAAAAGTAAGTTCATAAATAATATTTTTGCAAAAAAATAAATTGCTTAATGATGAATAAATAAATAAATATGCAAAGTCGCTAATTTCAACCAATACCAATAATAATAACTAAATTCAACCTAATGGTTCTAATGACTCTGCAAATCCAGAGTCCGGCCTGAGCTCAGGTCTTTTTACTATTTCCTAAAATAAATATAATCAAGTCAAAACAAATTTATTAATAATTAACGTTTACCCAGCAAAAACAACTGGAAAACTTACGGCTAGAAGTATCAAACAAGTAGTAACTCTAAAATGACAAAAACGATGTTAGAAACTTATACTAATAAATTGAATAAATTCTCAAAGCAATTTAAATAATAAAATATGAATTTATTTGACTCAAAACACTTACAAAAGTATAACAAGCACTTTATTTAAGCAATAATAAAGCACAATTCAAATTATCAACCAAAACTTATTTAATCAAAATTCAAATATCCAAAATTTCAAGTATTCACAATCAATATAACCTTAAATATTAATTAATTCTAATATCTCCAATACCGATACAAACTTTAAGCCATGGTTGATCATTACAAGAAATTCAACTGTCACTATTCAGTTCCACCTCAATATGAATACCTCATTGTATCATTGGACATATACAGTTGCAAAGTCGCGAATCAGAACGAATGTCGATATTATTAATTATTAACTAAGCCTAACAGTCTAACGACTCTGCAATCCAGAGTTCTGCCTGAGCTCAGGTCTTTAAGTTCTAACTTAAATCTAGTTAACTTCAAAACAATCTAACAACTATTATAATTTACCGGCATAAACAAAACCAGAAGCAGGAACTTACAACTAGAAGTAACGAACAAGTGTAAGATTGAAAACAACAAGACGATGTTAGAAACTTACGCTAATAAATTGAATAAATTCTCAAAACAAGTTAAATAATAAAAAACAAATTTATTGGACTCTAAACACTTACAAAGTGTTAATAAATGCTTTATTGAAACTCTAATAAAGCAACAATCAAATAATCAACAAAACTTGTTTAATCTAACTCAAGTATCGACAATCCAATTATTCACAAAAAAAGAACCTTAAATACTACTAAATTCTACTACCTCCACTTCCGATACAACTTCAAATAATCGTCGATCTCTACAAGAAACTCAATTGTCACTTTCACCAATTCTACGTCTGGAAATTCAACACCTCAAAAACTTGTCGACTGCATCGTTCTTTCATACTCGAGTGACGAACACTTCCGCACTCGCTCATTTACATACTTATACGTAACAAGTTCAAAGTTATTAGTTTACAGAGTAATTCATTCATGTCATTATCTTTACAATTAATTTATATATCGAACAAAACACCGATATGGATCATTCTTATTTTCACATATCAGTTTCAGTGGTAAAATTTATGTAGATAAGATGACATCATTAACCGGGATAGCTCTTCTGGATACGGGTTCCGACTCCGTATCACGTGATTGCCAGTTACGACGGAGAGCGTGGAAGTAAGTTAACTTTTAAACTAAAATATAATATGTTAGCATATAGGAAAATAACGATAAATAATAGAGTGCATAATAAAATAAAAATAGGATAGGTCAAAGTTAACTTCCTCACACAGTTTTATACTAACTTGTGAGGTACAGTCCCGAGCTGAGCTCATTTACATAACGTTGCATAACAATATCAAATTTATTAGCTTACATAGTAATCAATTCATGTCATCCTCTTTAAAATTTAATTATACACCGAACAAAACATCAATAAGAGATCATTCTTATATTCTCACATCAGATCAGTGGTAAATTTATTTAGATTAGATTATGTCAATAGCCGAGAGAGTTTGTTCATAAGATGGGTTCCCGTTCCGTAACACATGACTGTGAACTACTGAGACAGAGAACATGAAAAGTAAGCCAACTCAAACTAAAATATAATATGTTGAATAATAATGAAAAATAACAATAAATAATAGAAGAGCATAATAAAATAACAACAGGGAAGATGGGTTCCCGTTCCGTAACACGTGATTGTCAACTACTGAGACAGAGAACATGAAAAGGAAGGGCCAACTCAAACTAAAATATAATACGTTGAATAATAATGAAAAATAACAATAAATAATAGAAGAGCATAATAAAATAACAACAGGATAGGTCAGAATTAGCTTCTTCACAAATAAGCCTATAAAATATATATCTTAATTCATAATAATAACTTTATTTCAATAGCATTTTTGGCCTTGTGGCTATCATCATTTGAACATGTAACAAGTCAAACTTTAAATGATAAAGAAATAGCAAGAATGTTCAGTAACAATTGTTTATTACAGAATATTTGGTAATTATGCAAATATTTCAAACCAAATTAATTCCATAATAATTGTGAAAATGGTGCCACCATCTGTTGAGTTAATAATTAATTAATTTTTAAATTTAAACTATGATAATAACATCCAGTATTTAGTAGTTAGATTAGAATTTTTAATTTAATTTTTTCAGAATAACATTTTGCCACCATACCAGAATTGAACCAGGATCTCTGGGATAGTGCCCCAATACCTTACCAGTAAAACTATGGCACCATCTGGCAGAATTCTATTTCAGAAAGCTTAAGTAATGATTATTTTGGAAATTTATCCAACAAGACCAGTAAATTTATTGATAAATAAATAGTAATCAGAGATTATGTCAAAAGCATGAATTTATAGCACAAAGATAAGAATTTAGAAGTTAAAAGAAAGATTTTTATCTTATCTTTATTATTAATTTTTAATAATTATTGAAAAAGTTATATTATGCTTCACATTAAAAACTCTGCATGTTATAAAAATGTTTTGAAATAATTTAAATTTGTAATTAATGAATGAATGTTCTGATATATTCTAAAATGTAATTCTTTATTTTGTATATTATTTATGCTGATTTATATAACCCAAAATGTTTTTATAATTAAATTTTTTGGTTTTTATATTTGCAGATATAGTACTGTATTAATATGGATATCATAAATGCTTAATGAACTTGAGCAAGTTAAATTATGAATTATGAATGTACAAAATAATATTTATAATACTTACTTTCCACCTAAATTTAACATTTCATTTTTCTCTAACAATACTGTTTCTGAATTTTTATTCAATAATTTTCCAGGTAGAATAAATGGGAAATATTCAGAATCAAGAGCAGCAGGTAATGTTAATGAATCTCCAAATAGTTTCCAAAAGCAGGAAAATCTTGGTTGGAAACTAACAGCTCTAAAATAAAATAAATATACAATATATATGTCTTTATATACATGAAAGAAACTTCAAAAAAATTACTTAAAAATTAAATTATTTTAATCATAAATGTATCAACAAATGAATAGAATAAATGGAATGTTCTATGCATTCAATAATATAATAAATAAATATTGTTTAATTAACAGGAACAAAAAAAATCTATTTAAATAATTTCCTAACAATTTTGACTATTTTGATGATAAAGGAGACTGAAATTTAGTATATATTTCTGAATAATACATATTGTTTGAATCCCAGATTTTTTGAGATTGTCAATAACTTTTGTAATTGTCAGATTTTTTTTTATCTCTAATAAACTGATAAAAAAATCCTATACATTTTTTTGATAATTTAATTTAATAATATTTAAGAGAGAAAGTGACCAACTATATTTTTCTATAAAAGAAATTTACCTCAACAAAGTACAAATTGCATCTTGACAACAATCTTTAAATCTTCCATAAAGGCATTCACTTAAATAATATTTTGCTTGATACAAAAATGCCTCAACTAAACCTTAATTATAAATAACTTTATGTAACAAAAGTTATATTTTATAATAAAAATATATTCCATTACAATATGAAACTAGATACCTACCTTTATATGCTGGAATATAAGTAGCTTCTTTTTTAATAATACTCTGAAATTCTTCAATTGCATTTGTGAAAATGCCTGTAACTAATAAAATCTGAGCTACACTGTAAAAAAATTAAAGAAATTTTTTAAATAATATTTTTAACTACCAAAAAAATTTTATAAAATTATTTTACCAATATTGTGAGTGTAAATTTGAAGGATTAAGTTCTACAGCTTTTTCAAATGACTTCAGTGCAGAATTGTAACTTCCTCTGAGTAAATAAGCTTCTCCAATAGCTTCCCAACACTGGCTAAAAATAATTTATATCCCATTTTATTCTATATATATACAATATCAAAGTCTTAGTTGAAGTAAATCAAAAAAATTTATTTAAAAAGACCAGGGAATCTTTTTAATAGAATTTTTGAGTTACTTAACAACACAGCATATAACAGTTCCCAATCTCAAATTTTGATCCAAATCAGGATTGTTAGGTGTCCTGCATAGAGTATCAGAAGGTTTTACTGAAAAGATCAAAATTTATATCTAAATTTAAACAGAATGATCAGAAAATGTAATTATCGAATCTATATTTATTAATTTTAAATGTATTTTGGTATAATTAAAGTTTAAATAATTAATGAGTATATTTTATTATTGTATTATATTAAAGCCATAGAAGTTGTAATGTTCTTTCATGATGCAGTAATATTGAGATAATGAGGGAGTCAGTTCAACAATACTAAAAAGAGAGAGCAATTCTATCAATAGGTATAATTTATGTATGCAATAATAGCAGATAAGCTGTAACTAATACATCACATTTTTCCTGCATAGGTAATGCCTTATTTGGCTGCATCATAATTGATTGTAACATCTTGTTTACATTTACAAATGTCACTTAATGGAATATGCATTAGGATTGCAGGTCTATTATTATTTGCTACTTTATGATCATGTGTGCAGTCACGCACACAAAATATTGGGAACTGCTGAGTTAATATATCAGTTTTATGTTGACTAAGATGTCTAGCCCAAAATGCTAATAAAAAAAATCTTTTGTATCTATAGTCTTTTGAAGTGAGTTTTTGGACTTAATTTAACTTTTAATGCATTTTTGTTCATTAAATGAATAAATTGAAATTAATAAATGGGATTTTACCTATCTGTAGGATCACATTGAAGAGCACTCTGAAGAACATTTATTGCAGATAAAATATTTTCTTGTTGGAGATAATACAGTCCAAGCCTGAATCTTGCCCATTTGGCACTAAAATTTAAGAAATTAATAATTAAAATTTAAAATTCTTTAACTCTTTTATATATTTTAACTTGAAGTTATACTATAATAAAGTTATTAAAAATAAATATCCATATCATAAGTTAATCTTAGTTAACTTACCTTCCAACTGGAGAATGTTTAATGACTTTTTGTAATATTTGAAGATTTGATTCCTGTAATAATAAAATAATTCAAAATTTTAAATAATTTTGTATAATATATTAATAATTAAGTAGCTCTTTATTAATGAAACTCACATCTTCATTCAATTCTTTTAAAAGATCACTTAATGCAATTCCTGCTTCTGTATCATATATATCCAACTCAAATGCCTTTTTGTAACATTTTAATGCTTTTCTTAAAAAGAAAAATTGATGAAAATATCATGCATGACAAACTTTTATTGCTTGTTTATATTAGAAAAAAATGTTCTACTTTAATATATTACTGTTTTTAATATGCAAAAAATTTGAACTTGGTAAAACAATAATTATGATAAATGTGGAAAAACAAATAATTATAAAATAAGAAAATAAAAAGATTATATACAATACATATATTGTGCAGTCATTTAATGTAACTTTACAATTATCAATGTGAATTATTATGTAAAGAAATTTATATTTAAAGATTTGAACTATTTGAAAAATAAAACTTTAGTAGCACTACAATACCAAGTATGCATTAAAATGTTATTTCAACTTCATCCAAAACTGCACATTGATGTTAGCAAACTATAGATCTGTTCATAGTAAGTACAGATTGCATACTTAATTTAGATCTTAGACTTCCTGACTAATTATTACTGTATTATTTTATTGTTTGTTCTTTGTTAACGTTGTTAATGTATTACATTAATTACTGTACAGGACTATATTAGTTATAATACAGACAGTATAGTATAATACAGTATACAATATAGATTTGTTTATAAAAATTAAGAATTATTTGATCTGTTAAATGCAATAAAAAACTACCTTTATGCAATAAAAGAATTTCTCTTTTTTCAAAAATTGTACATTATCTCTGAAATCTATCTACATATTAAGAAAACTTATGCTATCAATGAAAAGTAAGATTTTTTAATATAAAAATCTAATTTCAAGATGATTAAATAAAATGAGGAAATATTATAAATATATTTACTTATATAAACACTTTAAAATATTTTGATTTTAAAACTTACAAAAAATCTTGAATTTCTTTAAGATAATAATGCCCCAAATATAAGAAATTTTTTGAATAATAAGGATCTTCTTTAGCAGCCTACGTAATAAAAACATTAGAAAACTAATAAAAATTTAAAACTTTTATGCAAGATTATTAATTTGAAGCTTACAAATGTTTATAAAAATTAAAATTTTTCTTTAGAATGAAATTGTAATTTAAACAATACTGAAGAGAGAACTAACTTAGAGTAACTATGTTATCACAGTTAGATAGAAAAGGCTAACTAAAATATTGAAAATTTTAATTAAAGAGAGAATTTTTATATTTTTTTTAATGGGATAAAAGAGGCTTTTCATTTCTTAGTTTGATAGTTAGTATAACACCAATATTTTCAAAATTATTGTAAAAGTGACCATAATTACTGTCTTTTATTGACTCTTGACAACTAGTCAAGATCCTTACTTTTTCTGCTCTATTCTAGAGAATGTAACTTCTATTGAAGTTGTTCTATCATAAAAAAAATTGTATTAAAATGCATAATACTTTAGAGCAGGAGTGGGCAAATCACGGCCTGCCCAAGATCCTTACTTTTTCTGCTCTATTCTAGAGAATGTAATTTCTATTGAAGTTGTTCTATCATAAAAAAATTGTATTAAAATGCATAATACTTTAGAGCAGGAGTGGGCAAATCACGGCCTGTGGCCCCCATAGTTAATAGCCATAGTGCCAAAAATTTTATTGATAAATAAAATAAATAGAATAAAATATCAAATCTGTTCCATATCTCAGCAATATAGTTTATGTAATTTCTAGAAAAGTAATTAATGGGATAAAAGAGGCTTTTCATTTCTTAGTTTGATGGTCAAATATATAATTATTATTATTATTATATAACACCAATATTTTCAAAATTATTGTAAAAGTGACCATAATTACTGTCTTTTATTGACTCTTGACAACTAGTCAAGATCCTTACTTTTTCTGCTCTATTCTAGAGAATGTAACTTCTATTGAAGTTGTTCTATCATAAAAAAAATTGTATTAAAATGCATAATACTTTAGAGCAGGAGTGGGCAAATCACGGCCTGTGGCCCCCATAGTTAATAGCCATAGTGCCAAAAATTTTATTGATAAATAAAATAAATAGAATAAAATATCAAATCTGTTCCATATCTCAGCAATATAGTTTATGTAATTTCTAGAAAAGTAATAAATAATAATTCATATGGTAAACTGTAGATGACATTAGTGTCATATTTCCAAAGATTTTAAAATGCATATTTCTTACAAAAATAGATTTGATTAAACTGTTAACTAGAATAAAGATCATTGTGTAAGAAATCGGTTGCAAAATACATTCAAAATCAAATAAAATCGTTTTGTCGATCTATCAACTCAATACCTTTAGTAATTTCACGGTGTTTGTATTTGATATTTGTGCAATTTCCTAAACAGGTATGTTTTTAATTGTTGTTTCAAATTTAAAATGATTAAATTATAATTTTAATATATAATTTAGACCCTGCCGAGCTTCTCTGTAAACGGTGTTTCACTTTTTTCAGACTGCCAGCATTATTCAAACCCATGATTCATATAATGGCCAATGAAAGTCTACAAAGAAAATTGGAAAACTATTAACTTGTCACCCTTTTAAGATATCTTAGTCAACAAATACACCCCTTAGAAAAAGTTTAAAAACAATTAACTTGTCACCCTTTTAAGATATCTTAGTCAACAAATACACCCCTTAGAAAAAGTTTAGGATTTTTCTATTTTGGTTATAAATTTTCTAAAAGAATTTTATCACCTCAGACAGTTATTAGGTGAAGGCAGGATTTTGGGGAGTTTTTTCTGCTATTTTGTTTTATGCCCCTTTCCAATCAGATAGATTACTAAAGGACAGGATCACTTTCAACCACGGGCTACACCCACATCCTTGAAGGGGGGTCAGATTGTGAAGTCTAGTGAAATATTTTTTTGGGGATACCGGGCAGGCCCAGCACCCTGAAAAATATTTCACTAGATGCCGGACCTGGGATGCGGCCCTAGGCTCTATTTCATTGGTACGATATGGCCCTTTCTTCCAAAAGTTTGCCCACCCCTACTTTAGAGCATATTTTACTAATTCATAGATAAAATAGTTTTTGCTGTTTTTATTTACAAAGAATACTTTTTTACTTTTTTATTATTACAGATTTTTAATTTTTTTAAAAATCAAATTGAATTAAGTTGAGAGTTGCCTTACACTGGATTAATAAATAAATTTACATAAAAATGTATTTATGATTAATTTAGAAATAAGAATTTTCCAATATTCAATTGGGAACCTTTTTCAACAGGTGATGTAACAATTGGGATTGCAGAGTATACAGTGGACACAGGCTAAGAGTCTGCAGACCATGAAGAACTAAGGTTTTTATTATAAGAAATTATAATGAAAATAAATAAATTAGAGAAGAACATGCTTATTAATACATGGAGAATATATACAAATTATAAATTTATATGTAGAATTTATAAAACAATAAATTCTATAAAAATGGCAACCAAATTCTATACTTCTAATAAAAATAAAAGCTTTTCATTTAGGTAATCAAAAAAATTTTATTAATTCAAAATAACACTTTTCTTGCTTTAAGCAATGCAAATGCCTAATCATATCATCTAATTATGCATTCTTTGATTGTTTAAGTTCATTTTGCATATATAGGATGATTATTCGAAAGTAATTTCAGACATCAGATTTGCACTTAATTTATATCTTTGTATAAAATACACATGTATTTATTTACTGAATTAACCATCTGCAACTTATTGATTTATTTTTTACAAAATACCAAAATATATACACAAATGGACTTTTTAATATTATATATAATATTGTTTTGAAAATCACAAAATTTAGCATTTACTTAAGTTAAAATACTCTAAAATAGCACAACAACATTGAGCGCAAAATTTTCACACTAATAATATTAAAAAAATATTAGATTTAGTGCAAAAAGCACTAAGTTGACAATGCTGTGTATGGAGACTATTAAATATTCTAAATGGATGGGATCACTTTGCCTGCATACAAATGCAGGCAAAGTGACTCCATCCATTTAGAATTTTATTAATCCAAAGTGCTCCCATCCACTATGTTTATTAATGCCATATCAACTAAATTTCAAAAGTTGCAACATCCTGAAAACATAACACTTAGAGAAACTTTGTTAATCTAAATTATTCATTTCATTTTTTGTAAGAACTTAAAATTACCTTCATAAAATAATCAAAAGATTCTTTGGTCCTTGAGTTGTTCCAATACAGAAGTCCAATTAAATGGAGAGATAAACTATCACTCTTAAGATTAATTGCTTTCTGTAATCTATAACATTAAATTTTAGTAAACTGTATTTTTTAATCCTAAATTATTTATTGATTATTCTAAATTAAGATTAAAATAATAACAGAATATATCATAAAATCATGTAGAAGTGTTTAATACAAAATAATTATTTTCAACATATGTTAAAAAATTTGCCTAATTGTAATATCTTAAAATATTTCTGTAAGAAAACAGTTAAAAATATTACTGATTTATCTTAGAAATGTTAATAAATTAAAAAAGTAATTTTTTAATTGCAAAGAATTAGAATTTATCGAAAAAAATGATTTGTAAACTAATTCGTTTTCAAATTAATTTATATTATACAGGAATCCCTGATTATGTCAGTTTGTGTTACATCATTCTGCACTTACATTGTTTTCTCAGATCAAATTTATTAATAAGAATGAGTAAATTCAATCTCTATACTGTATTATATTGCTCACATCATAAAAAATTGATATCGTAAGTAGTAAATAATTTGCAACTCATACATGTATACAGATTGTATCTTCCCTCCAAACAATATTAGTCTAATTCAGTCCATTGATCTAGAATATAAATTCAATTCTGGATCCCTCACAAGGGGAGTGCCAAACATGGCCTCCCTCTGATTTTGCTGATTTTTCACGTCATAGTACTACCTTCCGACAAACCCATGGTAAAGTAATATGACTCACTTCTTAAGCATTCCCAAAAAATGGGATTTTACACATGTCATAGTACTACCTTCTGACAAACCCATGGTAAAGTAATATGACTCACTTCTTAAGCATTCCCAAAAAATGGGATTTAAACTTTTCTATGTCATTTACATACCAATTGATATTAACATTTTAATAAATGCCATTGTAGCATGATGAGTTCGCCATTCGATCAACGTAAGGTGTTATTGGAAGGTTGTGGGTTCGAGTCTCATTTTTTTAATATGTCGTTTATATACCAATTGATATTAACATTTTAATAAGTGCCATTGTAGCATGATGAGTTTGCCATTCGATCAACGTAAGGTGTTATTGGAAGGTTGTGGGTTCGAGTCTCATTTTTTTAAGAATTTTTTTTTATCAACACTGAAATGGATTATTGTACAATGTATTTTTATGACTGAAAAATTACTATCACAAATATTAAATACATATATAAAGGAACGTAATTAATAAATAAACTTTTTATACAAAATATTTATTTTAATTAACAAATATAGATATTATTATATCTCATCAGGAATCATCTCGATCTCTATGGCTGATGAACATCTATTTGGGTGATACACATCATAAAAGCATTCAAAACAGAATATTGTTTTACAATGCGCACATTTAATGTTCTTCCACTAATTAAATGCCCCTGTATTTAAAACGATGATTTGCGACAAAGTTGATTGAAGACAAACTTTTATTTTTAAATGTCACAAAAATATGTTTCTCTATCTCAATAATGAAAATGCCTGATCTCTATGGCTGATGAACATCTATTTGGGTGATACTCATCATATAAGCATTCAAAACAGAACATTGTTTTACAATGCGCATTTATTGTTCTTCCACTAATTAAATGCCCGTATTTAAAACGATGATTTGCGACAAAGTTGATTGAACACAAACTTTTATTTTTAAATGTCACAAAAATATGTTTCTCTATCTCAATAATGAAAATACCATATATTTGTAGAAATGTAGAGTTCACAAAATGTACACATTGTAAAACAATATTCTGTTAGTATGTTTTTATAATGAGTATCATCGGAAAATAGATGCACATCGGCCATCATTGGTTTTATTTTAAAGTGTTGATACTGAGGATGGCTTTATTAAGCTGAAAGATCAATAATAATTATTAAAGTATAGTTTTTTGCTTAAATAAGTGCTGAGGACTGTTTTATTAGTAATTATAATATCTATATTTGTTAATTAAAATAAATATTCTTTGTAAAAACGTTTATTTATTAATTACATTCTTTTATATGTGTATTTTATATTTGTGTTCTTAGAACGCATACATTTAGCTAAGAACTTTGGTTCCCATAGCAACCACAATTCTTTTTCGTCCTTCTAATTAGAATATGTTGAGAACAGAATTCTACCTGATGATGGTGTAAAAACTAAAAACGTTAATAATTTGTGTTAAATAAATATTATTTTTACTGCTAGAAGTGCTAGTATTATTGAATTAGTTATTTAAACTTTAAGCAGTTTATTTTCATGATGTCATTTCTACCATTTTATAGCAAAGCTAAATAATAGTACAGTAATGTACAGTACAATAATACAATAATGTAATGTATAGTACAATAATAGTACAGTAATGTACAGTAGAGTACAGAATTTTCTCTTTTAAAAAGTATCGAAATGGATAAAAGGAAGAACACTTTTGATGATAAAACAGGAAACGAAAAAAAGAGAAGTGATTACGCTACAGCAAAAAATGGATGTGATTGAGCGACATAAAAGCATTCTTTGTTAAATTTTTTTAAATAAGGATATCTTTACAAATTTATTTGCCTATTATATTGCTGTACTACCGATATTATTTATTTTCTTTTGTTTATTATCTGATTTCTTTATTTAAAATAAAACTTGTGAAAAAAATTTGTTTTTGTTATCTTTTGGTGTCGTATTCTGCTAATAAACAAATAGAAAACTTGTTAAAAATTTCTCATTGGTTCATTAACTTCGCTTATTAATGCTATCTGGAACTAATTTACTGATTCAATAAAGTTGCAATGCTTAATTGCAAATCGGCCTATTCACTCAATTCTCGACCCAGAATTGGCGGCCAGGCGGCGCTCAACTTCCGCTTTCGATTCGCTATTTTAGTTTTGATTTGGCGGTTGGTTTGATGATGATATGAGACGCAATTCCTGGTAAGTTATTAATTTAGATGATGAACAATGATGTAAAATATGAAAATAAATATTTACAATAAACTTAACACTAACTGTTTAAGAGTTATTCATTGTGAAGTTAGCTAATGGCCGGAATCTCACAAAGCAAGAACCAATTACCATATTTTCCATAGAGTTAATACTTCGATTAGCGCGAGAAATTCGTGGAACCAATTATTCGCGCTAATCGAGGCCTACCTGTATAGTTTTTTGCTTAAATAAGTGCTGAGGATTGTTTTATTAGTAATTATAATATCTATATTTGTTAATTAAAATAAATATTCTGTGTAAAAATAGTTTTTTGCTTAAATAAGTGCTGAGGACTGTTTTATTAGTAATTATAATATCTATATTTGTTAATTAAAATAAATATTCTTTGTAAAAACGTTTATTTATTAATTACATTCTTTTATATGTGTATTTTATATTTGTGTTCTTAGAACGCATACATTTAGCTAAGAACTTTGGTTCCCATAGCAACCACAATTCTTTGTCATCCTTCTAATTAGAATATGTTGAGAACAGAATTCTACCTGATGATGGTGTAAAAACTAAAAACGTTAATAATTTGTGTTAAATAAATATTATTTTTACTGCTAGAAGTGCTAGTATTATTGAATTAGATTCGTCCTTCTAATTCGAATATGTTGAGAACAGAATTCTACCTGATGATGGTGTAAAAACCAAAAACGTTAGTAATTTGTGTTAAATAAATATTATTTTTACTGCTAGAAGTGCTAGTATTATTGAATTAGTTATTTAAAGTTTAAGCAGTTTATTTTCATGATGTCATTTCTACCATTTTACAGGAAGAACAAGTCAGCTGGATTGAAATATGTTGTACTTTATCTTGGATGATTTGGCATCACTTATGGAAATCATATCTCCAGATGTTTTAAGAGAATCTGGGCCTGGATCATTGAATTTCATTCTTCATTTCATAGCTAATCACACTACAGATATAAAAGGACAGTAGTATAGTGAATACTGGTAAAGCACTGCCATTTAGTAATCTTTGGTAGTAAAGTAACATAAAATAAGAAGGGATTATTTCATCACAGATATGGCTGATGCATAATGGGCATGAATCAAAGTTGCTAACAAAACAATGAAGAGCATTTGAAAGAAAGCTTACCTTTTTTGTTTACAGATATTCAGTGCTCAGATATTACTCTAAAAGTTGATTCCATTGCTTAGACAACAATGAAATGACATTATGGCAACAAACTTGATTTAGAAATTGATTCTGATAACATCTGAGATGCTATGTTCCCATGATGAGAAGTTCAAATTCAATAATCTTATTGAAATTCAGAAGAAAACTGTTTTTAACTATATGATTTTAACCTGGACCTATAAGTCAGATTAAGACAATTTCAAAACTGACCAAGAAATGTAAGGAACCTACCTTAGTTAGCCATATTGATAAGAACAAACTGTTGCCAGATGACAAAAGATGAAAAATACAAAGAAAAATAGAGGAAAGAAAATTCTGGAAATTGGTTATTTTCATTTCTTGAAATAATAAAGAAAATATACACTACAAATAAATTAAATAATTTTATAAAAAGTTTTTATACATTAGGAATAAAAACTCTTTATAAAATTACATTTTAAATTATTTTTTATACAGTAGGAGATATTTGTATTTTCAATGATGGTGCAGCAAGTTTATGTAAATTAAGAACTGGATAAAATGGGAAGTTATTGGCACTTCAGGAAGAAACAGGAAAAAGAATGTGACTGCGACATCCTTCTAGTCATAGTGTTTGTGTCTCATGATGTCCAATAGACTGACTGTTTGTGTATTTTGGATTGTCATCATCTTGGTCTTAGTATTTGTTTGTGCTAAGACATCTATGGAATCTTTGTACATATGTATTATAAGAATTAAGTATATGCCTGTTTCTTTTCTTGTTCTTAATATGTTTTCAATAATTGGTATTTTATCTAATGTTATTAGATGGTGGGCTAGGGCCTAATTTATTCCAAAAATGCCAGATAAGTGTTACACTTAAGTGTTTCTTTTCAGCCGATATTAATACAAATGATGATATAGGTTTTTAACTATATCATCATCATGATAAAGGTTTTTAATATTACAAATGAGTGAACTGGATGAGTGGGTCAAACGACAAGACAACAGGTGGCCAAGACTGGGCACCCTGGACCAAAATTTCACAGAGATTGGACTCATTTGATACTGTATTGAGATTCTTGAGACATTAATTTAAATAAGCAACCACCAACAACAACAAGGCAAAGAATACAATTGCTATAGTTAAAAAATAAATATTCTTTTCTTCTTAAATCATTGTTTGATTTATCAGGTTTCATATTTTTTGTAAATCTTTCATAAGTACAGAATAAGTGTATCTGCTTTTACTGGTTAAAATTTTTGCTTTGGAACCAATTACTCCATATTAATGTTGTTTTAAGGGAAAATCAGTCTTAATTTAAGTCATTTTGAATAATATCACTAGTATAAGAATGACTTCATTACATAATTTAATAATTATTTTATTATTTTGAATATTCTGTTCTTTCTAATGTTATTCCAGAATGAATAATTATCTGAATTAACATAAATATTTCAATGCACAATGAAATAAATATAAATACTATATTAATTAAACACAGCAGAAATGAATATAAATCCATTACAATTTAACAATTTTTTAAAAATAAAGATTTTTTTGTTATATTTAATATTAATATTCTCCCTTTGAGCCCACACTTTATGTAGCAAAGGGATTACATGCTCCAGTGATTTTTCTGAGCTGTTAATGTTAAATCTTGAATGGCCAGAAGTTAGGAGCCTGACAAAGTGGTCTGGAGTTGTCTGGGACCCTTAAGAGGCAGCTCCTCCACCAGACTATACCATTGTTTGACAAATCACCAAAATGGTGAAATTTTTATTTATGATTTTCAAAACTCAAGAAATGAAAACTGGACCATCAAACATGGGTAAGAAGCAGCTCCTCCACCAGACTATACCATTGTTTGACAAATCACCAAAATAGTGAAATTTTTATTTATGATTTTCAAAACTCAAGAAATGAAAACTGGACCATCAAACATGGTTACATTTGTTCATTACAATTTCTATTATTGAACATTAGTTAGGCCATTTCGCTAATTGCTATAGAAGGCAAAGAATAAAGAGAATGCTTGCTTATTTTTAAGAGATTCCAAAGAAAAGAAAAGTTATTTACCTCAAAAGATTCAGTATTTAAGAAAATCTTTTACCATGGTCAAAGAACTTGTTCATTACAATTTCTATTATTGAACATTAGTTAGGCCATTTCGCTAATTGCTATAGTTTTTATAAAATTACATTTTAAATTATTTTTTATACAGTAAGAGATATTTGTATTTTCAATGATGGTGCAGCAAGTTTATGTAAATTAAGAACTGGATAAAATGGGAAGTTATTGGCACTTCAGGAAGAAACAGGAAAAAGAATGTGACTGCGACATCCTTCTAGTCATAGTGTTTGTGTCTCATGATGTCCAATAGACTGACTGTTTGTGTATTTTGGATTGTCATCATCTTGGTCTTAGTATTTGTTTGTGCTAAGACATCTATGGAATCTTTGTACATATGTATTATAAGAATTAAGTATATGCCTGTTTCTTTTCTTGTTCTTAATATGTTTTCAATAATTGGTATTTTATCTAATGTTATTAGATGGTGGGCTAGGGCCTAATTTATTCCAAAAATGCCAGATAAGTGTTACACTTAAGTGTTTCTTTTCAGCCGATATTAATACAAATGATGATATAGGTTTTTAACTATATCATCATCATGATAAAGGTTTTTAATATTACAAATGAGTGAACTGGATGAGTGGGTCAAACGACAAGACAACAGGTGGCCAAGACTGGGCACCCTGGACCAAAATTTCACAGAGATTGGACTCATTTGATACTGTATTGAGATTCTTGAGACATTAATTTAAATAAGCAACCACCAACAACAACAAGGCAAAGAATAAAGAGAATGCTTGCTTATTTTTAAGAGATTCCAAAGAAAAGAAAAGTTATTTACCTCAAAAGATTCAGTATTTAAGAAAATCTTTTACCATGGTCAAAGAACTTGTTCATTACAATTTCTATTATTGAACATTAGTTAGGCCATTTCGCTAATTGCTATAGTTAAAAACAAATATTCTTTTCTTCTTAAATCATTATTTGATTTATCAGGTTTCATATTTTTTGTAAATCTTTCATAAGTACAGAATAAGTGTATCTGCTTTTACTGGTTAAAATTTTTGCTTTGGAACCAATTACTCCATATTAATGTTGTTTTAAGGGAAAATCAGTCTTAATTTAAGTCATTTTGAATAATATCACTAGTATAAGAATGACTTCATTACATAATTTAATAATTATTTTATTATTTTGAATATTCTGTTCTTTCTAATGTTATTCCAGAATGAATAATTATCTGAATTAACATAAATATTTCAATGCACAATGAAATAAATATAAATACTATATTAATTAAACACAGCAGAAATGAATATAAATCCATTACAATTTAACAATTTTTTAAAAATAAAGATTTTTTTGTTATATTTAATATTAATATTCTCCCTTTGAGCCCACACTTTATGTAGCAAAGGGATTACATGCTCCAGTGATTTTTCTGAGCTGTTAATGTTAAATCTTGAATGGCCAGAAGTTAGGAGCCTGACAAAGTGGTCTGGAGTTGTCTGGGACCCGTAAGAAGCAGCTCCTCCACCAGACTATACCATTGTTTGACAAATCACCAAAATAGTGAAATTTTTATTTATGATTTTCAAAACTCAAGAAATGAAAACTGGACCATCAAACATGAATTTAAAACTGGACTGGATACAGGAGAATGAAAATGGAAACAGAAGTATGAATGGAGATTGGGTATGTGGAATGTGAATAGACAAGTGAAAGGAATGAGCAGAAACTTGTGAACAAAACATGTAAATATAGGCTGGATATGCTCTGTGTAAATGAAACATATTGAAAGGGATGTATATTTGAATGTACAAGGAATGATATTGTGGGAATATGATATGGAGTAAAAGATAATTAGCAAGTAAGTGGCATGAGGGTGTTGATGAATCAGAGAACAAAAAAGTGTATGTTAGAATCCAAATGTGTGAATGAAAGAATAATATGGTAAGGATGCAGAAAGTATTTCAGATAGCAGTTACATTGCTATCAGACTGCAGAAAGTGTTTCTGATAACAGTGTATGCTCATGTGGATGGTAAAGAGAGAATGAAAAAAATAAATTCTGTTGTGACTTGAATGATGCAATAAATGAAAGTTATAAAACCGAGTAAGAGATTGCAGCTGAAGATTTAAATAGTATAGTTGGTACGGAGAGAAATGGATTGGAAGGATTTATTGGAAATATGGTGATCATAGAATGAATGACAATGGATAGTGACTGTTAAAAGTTTGTTCTGAAAGAGGATTATTTGTCTCAAACACTTTTTTTAGGCACCATCCAAAAATACAACTGGAAGAATCATGAGACAGATCAGAGGAATATGAATGATTTAGAAGTTTGTTCTGAAAGAGGATTATTTGTCTCAAACACTCTTTTTTTAGACACCATCCAAAAATACAACTGGAAGAATCATGAGACAGATCAGAGGAATATGAATGATTTGATTAACAAGTCTTCAGCACTTGTTTAAGCAAAAAAATGAATGATTTGATCATGAGTGATGAAAGATTTAGAGGAAAGGTTATAGGAAAAAAGTAATAAAAGGTGTAGATCTGGTGATCTCTAGAATGAATCTACTGAGGAGATGGAGAAATAAAAAGAGCATAAAAGAAATATGGATGTGAGTGAAAGTGGAAGATCTGTGTGTGAAGCAAGAAATATTTGTGATGATGATATGCAAAATGTTGGGTCAAGTAGATGAGAATATATGAACATGGAGGATATGTGGACACACTTTAAAGAGTGTGTAGTGAATATTGCAAAAGAAGTGATTGCTGGAGTGAAAATGGATAAGAATAATGGCAATGCATGATGGAATGATGAGAAGGCAAGAGAACTGTGGCTGAGAAGAAAGCATATTTGGGAATGTTAAATGGAAATGTGAAGGCAGATGAGTATAAGAAATGTAAAAAAATGTATGCAAAGATAGAGCTGAAAGAGAGTAAGAGGAAAAGATGAGAAACTGAAAAATGATTTTGAAGGGACTAAAAGAATGTTTTGGAAGTATATGAGAAATTTGAAAAAGGAACAAGGTACAGATATCTCTAGTATGAAAGATAAAAATGGTAGAATATTGTGGAGTTATTGTGAGTGTTTGTAGATCTTGAGAAGGCATATGACAGAATGAATAAAAACAATAAGTAAATAGAAGTAATGTGAAAGTTAGTTGAAATAAAATTAATAATTATTATGAGAATTGAGTTGGAAACTGCTGGGGGAATATGGTATGAATGAATAACTGCTTCATGAATGTTAGTTGAAATAAAATTAATTATTATTATGAGAATTGAGTTGGAAACTGCTGGGGGAATATGGTATGAATGAATAACTGCTTGGGGCAATGAGAAAAATCCATGATAACAATTTTGTAAGCATGAGAGGAAATGAAGGCATATCAGAGTGGTTTACAGTTGAAGGAGTGAGACAAGAATGTATGATGTCTCCATGGCTGTTTAATGTATACATGGATGCATTTGTGAAGGAAACTGCTGTCAGTGAATTAAGTATGAAGGTGGGTGGTAAGAGTGTGTTCTATATGTAGTAGGCTGATGACACTGTTCTCTTCCCTGAGAGTGAACAAGGTTTGAGGATGCTTGTTGCACAATTGAATGAAGCATGTTAGAGGAAATAGATGAAAATAAATGCAGAGAAGATGAAAGTACTCATGCTTGAGAGGGGTGAAGAATGTACAAGATGTGAGGCTGAACTGAATGGGATGAATCTGGAACAGATGAATGAGTTTATATACTTAGGAAGTATTCCTCTTTAGGATACTTAGGAAGTATTCCTAAGTATCCTAGAGAGGAATTCGTATATTTAGGAAGTTTGTTTTGAGAGGAATTTGTATACTTAGGAAGTATGTTTGATGATGAGATTATGAAAAAGCAAATGCTAGATTAAAAATTGTGGGTTTACTTAGAAAGTATGTAAAGAATGATAATCTGTCAAAAAATATTAGGATGCTGTATATCAGAATGTACTAGTTCCAACAATAATGTATGAAATGAGACCCTGATATGGAGTGAAAGGCATAGAAAGCATTTGAGTACAGTGGAGATCAGATATTTGAGAGGTGTAGCTGGAGTGATAAGATATGATTGTGTCTCAAATGATGAAATGCAAAAGTAATGTGGAATGAAATGGAGTGTAATAGATACAGTAAGTCAACTTTGAGATGGTTTGGTCATGTTGAGTGAATAAATGATGAACAATTAACAAAACAAATATATGTTGGATGTGTGAAAGGTAAATGTGAGAGAGGAAGGCCAAAGAAATAGTGGAGAGAACAAGTGGATAAGTATCTGAACAAATATGGGTTTCAGAGTGTTTATAAGAGGTGGACATCTATGAAAAAAGAATTATTGTAGAAAAAAGCTGATATAGTGTGTAAAGATAGGGATGTATGACACTATCTGATAGGTGGCATTTGAGTGTTTTTCCTCCATCATTTTATTTTTATTTTATATTTCTTTTCTTAAAGTCTATCTATACTCATACAAGGATATGGGCACAATGTTGTTGTTGTTTAATATTAATATTAAATGTTGCTATGTTATCAGTCAATGAATTTCATGTTTGATGTGAGGTGTAATAAGAGATGGGTAGGTCTATTAAAATACATTAGAGTGAAAGATATGCTGTATGACAGCTGGGACTAAAGTGAAAAGAAATAATTTAAATAACAATAAGAATTTATTCCTACAGAATATGAAATAATCAATAATAATTATGAGAAAGTAGAGTTTATAATTATTCTTAGTTCATTTTTCAACTTTCAAATATGCTATTATATGCTATATAATCTGCTATATGTTATATAATATGCTATATCTGTTTTTAACTTTAAACAAAACAAATATGTGATTCCAATGTGATTATATTAGTACATGAATAATTTGCATAATAATCACTTTAAATTTTATTTATCTCTTTTAAATAATAAAACAATTTGATGAAATTAATCATTAATCTCTCATTTTATATTGATATAATAATTTTTAGATTTAAGAAATTCCAATACTAATTTTTTCAAGTGAAAATCTTAAATATAAAACTATATTAAAAATTAAAAAATTAAATATTATATTTTCAATAAATGTAAATATTAAAGAATAAATTTACTTAAGCTCTGCTTCTGTATAATTTTTTTCAGAAATATATATTGTTGCTTCCAATTGTAAAATTTGTGCACTCTCTCCAACAATTGCTTTCAATTCTTCACATATCTAAAATTAAATTAGTAATTTTATAAAGTAAATGTCTTGGATAGATATATACAAATACAGGTATTACTTGACATAGGTACAGTTTATCCAATGTCTGTAAATTTGAACTTACATAAAAAAATTTTCTCAAATTTTTTTCTTTTTTTTAAGGTAAAGAACATAAAAATTTATTATATTTGCAAGATACAAATCCAAAAATGGTAGTTTAAAACATTTAAAAGATCACATTATTTTATTTATTTATGTATGGCATATTGGTTAGTATCTCAAGTATCATATTATTGATACTATTTTCTACCATGCAACATCATCTTGCTTTCAGTTAGAGAGAAATATTGCATCATAATGTGGTATAGGTGCAATCACAGTAATCTACTATCTCTGGTAATTTTTGCTTCAGAATTTTTGTTAAAAAATCATTTTTATGATTTCCATAAAATCCAAGTTATGTAAAACTCTTCAGTCCCAATTATTTGCATAATAATGCTTTTTCTTCTCACTTTCTTCTTTAATATAATTAATAGAATAATATAACAGCTCTACTAAGTGAAAAAAACAACTTATTTGCATAAGTTGAGAATACCTGTAATTGTTTCAAACTGACCTCACTTTAATGAATAAAGTTTAATAATATACCCAGCATAACAAATATAATAATCTGCTCCTAAATATTTTATTACTTACTTACACAAAATCATACATTATTTGTTTTAGGTTCTAAAACAAATACATATTAATTTCTTGGTAATATTCGGCTTTGACTGCCACATGTTTTTTCAATAGATTGTTATAAGTGCCATGCGCACATTGTGTGTCACGTCGCACTTGCGTCTCGTCGTCATAGTGATTTATTCGGCAATTTGCATTTTTTTTGCAGTTAGTATGTTCTTTGTGTGCAATATGTGTTAATGTCTACTTATTGTTGTTAATTATTAAATAGGTGCCGTTAAACTTTGTTTGTTATGTGAATGTTTTGTTTTGTAGGCCTATTTGTAAAATTGTATTTATTTATTGCATTGCTGCGGATTTTTCGTATATTTTTCCTTGATTGTTGTGTATTTGGTTGTTCTTGTTTTGTGAAGCCTTGAATCCATTACGTTGTGCTGTGTTGTTTCATTTTCTGTGTGAATATGTATTGGTATTTCTTAGTTTTGTGTTGCAGTTTTGTTTTGTATTGATGTGATTAAAACACTCTGTTTTTGTTTGCTTGCTTGTGTTTTAAAATGCTGTGTGTGCTGTTTGAATGTTGCGTAAGTGAGTGGCTAATTTTTATAGTGTGTTAATAGTGATGGCTGTAAGGACTGCAAAATGTTGGTTTATCTTTGTATTATTGAAAGGAAAAATAGAAGAAAAAAGCAAAAATTTTGAATTATTACCATGTGCTTGGATGACGATGTGCCAGTTGGCACAATGTCTTACATCGTCTTGGAATTTGTGACATTAGTCTTGTTGTCAAAATATTTCTTAGAAATTATTAACATTCTGTTGAAATGATTATTTAATAATCAGTTTGTGTTTGTTTATAACTATAACAGGAAAAAGAAACTGGTTGATAAATAAAAATAATTTATTATTTGGAAATTTAAATAAGTTCATTTGTTAATCAGTGTTCAGTGTTTCGATTGTTCTGTGACCTATTGTTTTTGTCCTGTTTCTGGGTTTGTTTTGGTAGTATCCTATTGTATCAGCATAGGGTTTTCCTCTATGTTTTGTGTGTTGTTTTATTTGAGTGTGCGGTATGCATGTTGGGCATGTATTGCTGTCATTAAACTGATTTTTATTTGCTATAACAGTTTGGATTAGAGATAAATATATGTTTTTGTAGTTGTAGTTCCAACATGCCAGTTAATATAGAATATCGCAATTGTTTATGTTTATCGATTTCTCTGAGTTAAAAACCTATAAACTTTTTATTTATTGTAAATCATAACATGAAGTTTAAAACTTCCAGAAATAATAAAAAAATTTTTATGATTCTTGCCTTATTATTAATCGTTACAGGGCTATTTTTGAAACTTAATAATTTGAAATTGTATTTTACTATAAAATTTTTCGTTAATCTATTTTTCGCTAATCGTATAAGAAACAATTTTTAAAATGTCTGTGAAAACTTAATTATATGTTTGATATAAAATCCATAAAATGTTTAATACTGTAATGCACTTTTAATTTATCATTATAAAATAATAATAATAATGATAATAGTAGAAAGTATTAATTTAAATTCACAAAAATTCTTTCATACCTCACTCTCTTTCGTACAGAGAATAAATTAATTCGAAGAAAAGTTTATCTTCATATTCATATCTACTGAAGGAATTCACAATTAATTTAAATATTTTCCAAAATTAAAAAAATATATATATGTTGTATATATTTAAATTAAAAATTTCTTAATTTTAAAAATAATAGAACAGTATTTAGAAATTTATTGAAATGAAATTTAAGTGTTAAATGTCTTTAAACAGATTTTTAAATAATTTATTAAGGATTAAAAATTTATGTTTTTTATTCATTTTAACATAATAAAACTGATTACAGAATAATTTCTATTAATCTAATATTTCTTAATGTAAGAAAGAAGCCAAAGAGAAACAGAAAATAAAATAAAAAAAAGAGAGAATATTTAAAATTGCAAATACTAAAATGATTATTGCAACGAAGTTCAAGAATTTAAAATTCCGTGCAAATATTGATTTCGGTCGTTGGTATTCCATTGAAAACTGTATAACAGTCGGACTTGTTCCGACTGAGATCCGATAAACATTTTGGACAAATTGAAGTATTCAGTACGAATTAGTAAACAGATCGAACACTAACTTGAGTCGGTACAAGTCACGCAATTTTCCCAAACGAGAAATTCTTTAAAGAAGTTATTCGTAAGACATCCTCTTAAATTTTAACAAAAATGAGGGGAATAAAAGGCGCAATTTAATAATAATAATAATCATAATAAAAATTGATAATTGAAATTTAATAATTAATCAAGACTTAATCTAAAATCAATTTATTGTCATTCAAATTAGAAGTTTTAATTAAAATCTGATCTTATAATATATTATTATGCGATGATTACAATTTTTTAATTAAGTAATTTTGTTTGTTTTTTCCCCTCTTTCGCAATAATTTAAAAATCGATTGATTGTGTTAAAAAGCTACATTATCAATTTAATATTGTAAAAAAATACACAAAAAAAATACCAAAAAAGTTCAACAACTCAATAAATGGAATGTAAAAAGATTTTAATAAAAAAGGCAGATAGATTGAGTAAAACATTGATACAAAGCGAAACATCTGATGTTCTGTATAAAATGAATTTACACAGATGTTATTCACAGCTTTCATAATGATATATTCATGCATGATAATTGGTATTCAAAATGCATCATTTATTATCAACATATAGAGACAGCATAGGACTATAAACTGCGAATAAAAATTAAATAATCTATTTATAATAGTCTAATTATTGACATCTCAATCGAGACTATTTCAAGTTGAAGTTAATCACTTCGTTTAATAATCTGAACCATTTTTCATATTGTTTATTGATTTTTTGAAGCTTCACTTCATACAATTTGCATAATTCTATACATGATTTACTATTTTTATAACTTTTCAGTAGGAATAGAATTATTTCGAGTCCATTTTTCAACTCACTCAGCCATGATTCCGCGTTATAATATGAAATATGAACGCATAGACAATATTAGGATTAAACGTACATTCACACAGAGAGATTACAGAAGTTGTGACAATCCAGTCGAGAATAGATCTTGTGCGATTCTCCATAGAAGGACAAGTCACGAAAATAATTTATAACTGCGAAGACGTGATATTAAATTGTAATATCGTGTTATCACGTGATATACTAACAGATTAAGATCTTTCTATGATTATAAATAATACGAATAATACTTTTATGGTTGTAAAACAAATTCCTACCTAGGCTTATTAAACGGATTTAAATTTTTATATAAATTTAAATTTTCATACTGTTAATATATAATAAAAAAAGATTTAAAAAATTCAGTTTTCATATCCGGCTGTTTATTTTTGCTTTCAAGGTTGCTTTTAAACAGAGGATTAGTCTATCAATGTTCTTTTGTTTTAATCAATTTTCTCTGAAAAGCACTCTATTATCTTTAAGTGGAATCAATTTTGTTATCTAAACATAACATGTGCACTGTCATCTACAGAAAATAAAATCTGAACTTTTTATTTATTTTATGATACTGAAAATATGAGTCAAATATTTTATATACGCAACTATTCTCTCTCAATAAATTATTATTATTATTATTTTATTTAAATAAAACATTAATTTAATATACAATATTTATTTTCAATAACATCTAAAAATAACCAGATATAGCGTACAGTAAGACCACGTTTAACGCGGGGGATACGTTTCAAGGAAAAAAGCGTTAAATGAAACAGCGTTAAAAGAGGTCATTTTAACACGTAAATAATGAGGATGGGTGAAACAGGGCAGTGAATAAAAATATATATACATAGTATTTTTTAAATTTTATTTTGTAGCATGTATTATTACTATTGTATTACATTTAATTATAGACATTTTTTATTGCTAATATCGATTTGTATTCATAGATCATTCATGAAAATCAAAAATATTCAAGTAAAGTTTTTATTGCTAATATCGATTTGTATTCATAAATCATTCACGAAAAAATTATTGCTAATATTGATTTGTATTCATAAATCATTCGTGAAAATCAAAAATATTGGCTAATATCGATTTGTATTTCACAAATATTGGTGAAAAAATTCTTAAAATATCGATTTGTGTTCATAAATCATTCATGAAAATCAAAAATATTCAAGTAAATGTCGATTTGTATTCATAAATCATTCGTGAAAAAATTCTTAAAATTAGAAAATAAAAAAGTTTTTTAAAAACAAAAAGCAGATAGATTGCAGTAAACTATAAACTAGGGGTGGGCAACCTCCGGCCCGCGGACTGCAGTAAACTATAGACAACGAAAAAATAAATATTGATAAAAGAAAAAACGTTTTAACTTAAAATTAGAAAATAAAAAGTTTTAAGAACAAAAAGCAGTAATCAGATTTCAGTAAGCTATAAACAATGAAAAAATATTGATGAATATGATATTATATGATTGAAAGAATAACGTTCTAACTTCAAGGAACTATAGTTTAAAGAGGCAGATGAAAAATATTGATAAAAGAAAAACGTTCTAACTTCGAGGAACTATAGTTTAAAGTGGCAGCATTCCGGGGTTAAATTAAAATGGGGGTAATTATTATTTTTATTACTGTAAAATAACATTGATGATGACTGTTCATATATATGAATTCTGACCGCAGCAGACTTTCGTATGTACTGCGCTAATATATCTGACCGCAGCTGACTTTCATAAGTACTGCATGCACTGATATCAAATGCACTGGAAGACAGCATAGAAATATCAATGCAACGAATTCCTGCAATTTAGAATTTATGCAAGAATAACAATTTGAAAAACCACGTCAAAGTGAATGAATAAAAATATAGAAATCGAAAAAAGCGCGTTATATCGAAATAGCGTTAAACGGGGCAGCGTTAAGCGAGTATATTGCGGGTACTGTAAGCGTACAGGGTATTGTATATGTTTATTTTTTTCCTGATATGATATAGCATATTTCAATTCTCAAAAGTATAGTATAACTCGTAGTTTATCAAATTAGAATTCAAAACATGATCCAAAGTCTGTTTAAATTCAAGTTTAGTAAGTGTTCAACTGTTCATGACACGAGTTGATTACATAGTTCTGGATATTAGATAGGGCATAATTCAATTGCCCATGAAAATAAAATAAAAGTTTCAGAGAAAATTATAAAACCAATTTTATTTACAAATAAAAACACTGTTTTTTAAGCAAGAACTATAAATCATGTAAAGCACTTACATTTGTATTTTAAACAATTTAAAACTATATATATAATGCAATTTATAAGTTAGCATCGATAAAAAATATTCTATTTTTAAAATTTCTAGCTTACATAATATTCATCTTTACATGGAAACGATTCTAATTTAAAATAATTTTAAGCTAAGTTTTGAAAGAATAATATCAATAAATAGGAAAAATTACGTGTGAAGTAAAATTGTTGCAGCTGGTTCAGATTTTACATTTGAAAAATTATCTTTTATATAAATTACTCATTTCGGTTGGTCGGAATAGAAGCTGTTTTCCTGTGACGAAAACAAGATATGGTGGACTGATTTGCAGGTCAAAAGGTGAACATACGGTGGATGTGGAGCCTATGTGGGAAATAATACGAAAACGTCCTTCATTGTAAACTTAACAGCAGCTCTGTTTTTTGGGTATTGCGAGCCAAATATTCTAAATAATAAACTTGTTAGATTTAAACTACTATAATTTAAAAAACTAAAAATAAAATAAAAATAAAACACTTCATATATTGAATATATATACAGTATATAGTTTTCTATTTTCATCAAAAATAAATACCACAAGGTCACGTAGACAATGACGTTGTGGTAAAAATGTTTTACTAGCAATTGCAGCATTCGATATAATTATGAAAATTAAAAAATACATTCGTTTATATCAGCGATTCCCAATCTGTGGTACCCGTACCCCTAGGGGTACGTGGCGGAGGGGTTGTGGGTATGCGAAAATAATATTGGTAATGGTGGAAAACACCAAAAAAGAAAAAAGGAGTAGTTAAAAGACAAAAATAAAATCAAATATTGAATTAATTAAAAAATTGAAATAATTTTTTAAATGCAAAATAAAAATAAAAAGTCAATAAATATCATTAGGTTAGTTTGAGCCGTTTGATTATTTAGCTAGCCTAAAAAAATTTAAAAAAATCTTTTTTTGAGGGATATATGAGAGAGGGGGGAATGAAAAGAGGCAATACACATAAATGGAAACCGTAATCAAGGGATACGTGAGAGAAAAATGTTGGGAATCACTGGTTTATATGATAAAATAACACAATAAATTATATAAATTTGAATTGTAGAAATATTAGCTGCATTAGGCGTTATGTCATATGCATAATAAATTTTAAGAATATTAAATTGAAACATCTTTTGTTCGTTTTATTTACACCATACAAGTTGGCCTGCGTTATCGAATTACAAAATTAAACATGTACAGTATACTGTATTATATTAATCCGAAACCATCCTTTTTCGCTTTTGTTAGAATATTTAAAGTAAAAACGAATTCCAAAGATTATATTCAATACTTCTTATAAATTTAAAAAGTTACCTGTCTATGATGAAACATATTTGTTGATTAGGCTCAAAGATTTATGCTCCTTGCTTAAAGGGGACATCAATTGTTGTCCGCTTTAAAAAGGTAGTATTCATGTAATATATTGACATTTCTTTATATTAACTTTAAGTAAGTAATCCGAAGACAAATTTTATATATATAAAAAGTTAATACGTTTATTTAAATGGAAATAGGTGGATTAATTGTTTTAATTGTCTTAAACCTTTCATTAATTATTTTAAAATATAACTTACTTTTGAAGAACAAGGAATGTAAAAATCTTAAGATACAAGTCTTTTTTTAAAATATTTAATGGTTAATTGTTCTTTCAAAATGGATCGTTGCATTAATTAGAAAAAGAAAATTAACTAATTTAATAAAAAAATGAAATTAATAAAAAAAGAAAAAAATCCAATTTTCGTGTGGCAGACGACATTTATCCAAATCACGTGCTGAAATATCGTTTGCTTCGCTCCGATTGGCTAAGATTACTCCGTTACTAAGGCAACGTGAATATTAAACAAAAGAGTGAATTTTGCAAATTGAAAGATTTTTCTTTTATCGAAGTAAGTGAAAACTAATATAAAATAGCTTTAACGACTTGTAAATGTCTATTTTCGAAATTATCTTATTTTAATAAACTATGAAAGTATTCCTTTTATTGCTAAAAATATATACTGTATATAAATTGATATTTTTTAATTATCATCATGGAAGCTTGTTTTTTACCTTCTATGCATATATACATATTTGTAATTGCCTGTCATACTGAACTAATAGCTCAAAGAAAATTAATTATAGTAGAATTAATTTATGCAAGAGCAACCTGCATTGTACGAATATCTAGATAAGTTTATATTTATCATTAAATAATAGTTAAAAAAAAAAAGACTTTTATTAAACAGAATCTGCATAAAACGGATTGTATTCTATAAATGTTTCTTAAAATAATTTTTTTATAAATAATAATGCCAAACATTGAAGTCTAATATGACAAATTAGTCATATTTTTATAAGATTTTTTTATTTTTATTTTTTATGTTAAATTTTAATAATTTTATGCAAATGATAAAAGTCATTTAATAAATCTTATAAACAAATTTTAATTTAAGTATACCATTTTATTTAGTAAATATTTATAATTTGAAACTAAATCTAGCAAATAATCTGAATTTATTATTATTATTATTGTTATTATTATTATTAAAATACAGTGTGTTCAGAAAGTGACTATAGGCCTACACCTATATTACTATAATATACATAGGTGTATAGTTACTTTCTAAACACACCGTACTATTATTATTAATGTGTTTTATATTATATTGTTGTTATTTATATTTATTATTTTTTTATATTTACATATTATTGTGATGCAAAAGTAAATTCTGACATTGAAAATATTAGATTTTGGTTTAAGATAATAAAATTTTGTCGGATTATTTAACTTTTAATTGTCATGAATGGCTAAATCAGAACCACTTAAAAAATATATAAGTCAATCGCTTTGAGATGACAAAAATTCATTTTTATTTTTGGAATATTATTCATAACAAATTGAAATTTCGTTTTATGCAGGGTTTATATTTATCAGGAAGATGTGAGGGAGATTTTATATTAAGACCATATATTTTAGTAAATATAAATTAATATATAGTATAACTTACTCGCATAACTTTTTTACGGTCAACTGAACAGAATGGCTGTTATTTTGTCATGCTTCTTTGTATTTTTTTTCTTGTAAGATGTTCCACACACAGATAACGCCTATTACAACGGATTATGTAACATATTAATCATTCCCTGGCATATTTATGATCTATAGTTCTGATAAAAGCCCGGTGATTAGTTTAATAAAACATCAGCAACAACATTAATGATAAAAAAATCTCTATATACGGTGTGATAAAGACAATCGACACGAATTTAAGTAATTGTTTCATTTGTAGCAGAGAAAATATTCGATGTAGTGGACCAGAGCGCACATTTCAACGACGCAAAGTGCTGCAGGGATCTCCCAGGTGACAACATAATAATTACAGAGGAAGAGGTCACGTACACATCGAAGCATCTGTCATAGGCCGCTTATTTTCACCCGAAAATTATGCGGTGAGTTCTCCCCATTTCTGTGTCTATTAAGCAGATGAAAAGTCTAAAGCTTTACGTGATTTCACCTGCGCTTCTTCAGTCAATTGGGAAATAAAATGCCTCTCGATGCCATTCGAGATAAACATTAATTCGCGGTTCTCAGAATTGAAAAATCCTCGGGATCTCTTATGGGAATGAAACGCCTCGTACTTATTTAAATATCAATTAATAGTATTGTGATATTATGAATAATGTATTATGTAGGTATGTGCTTATCATAAACAATTAGATTAGAACTGATCTTATTAAAGCTTACGAAAGATTAACTCTAAATAAGTTGATATAGATGCGTTGTATATCCTTTTATAGTTATGAAAGAAACCAGTTAGCGTGGGTTTACCGGAATAATAATCTAGTTATAGGTCTACTTCCTTTAGATTATATTCTTTATGTAATGTAATCTAAGGAAAAATGATTCCAGCTGTATCTAGTGAGATAAGATATTGCAATTGTAACTAATTTATTTCAATATGAATTTCAGACTCTTCAATTAATTTTCTTTCACGGAAGGATTAAAAAAATAATCCAAATATGACTTTGACTACATTTTGCTCTTCAAATTAACTTTATCAATATCTTTTTTTTCCATAGTTTTTTTTTTCTTTTAAATAAGAATATTCTCGCTTATTCTATTAATGTTTTCGTAAAGTATTTTTTGCTCTAAAAATATTTTTTAATCAATGAATTATTCATGTTTTTTTCATTTTTCCTCTTTGCTAGGTAAGCAGAGAAATTTCATTTCAAAATATATAGATAACACAAATCAAAATTTTTTTAAGTTTCTAATGAAAATTTGAACAAGTCTTTGCTTGGATTTGTTGGAAGTGAACAACAAACAATCCAATGAGCTGAAAAGACTTCACTTCTGATCTAATGATTTTGACTAAGTTGGCATTTGGTGAAATTTGCGATTTTTCCAGTCAACTGACTCGAGTTAAGATGAAGTCTACCTTCTGTCCTATCTGCACTTAATGATGTGTAGCCTATACATCTTCTAGTAGAGTGTGCTATTCTGATAGGTCCCTGGTGGTTGCCGACTGGGACTTTCTAACGTCCTGGAGAAATTCTAATGACCTAGCCTCATAAAATTATTCAGCGACAGGGCCGAGTCGCGATTGTTAAGGACGGGAAAGATTATTTAATTATTCATACACGAGCAGTGAGGACTAAACCGTTCTTCCTGTTGAATCGATCGAAGACGAAGAACTGTATTAACGACGGCAGATTGTTCGCTGCAAAGAGGAAAGACTTGCACACCCACAGGTGTAGACTGAATCAGTCTTTAAAACACTTTTCATTTACTAATATAGAAATCTCTAATCTAATTTATAATTTTCGATATTTGTAAATTTAATTTTGCTTTTTTTATATTTATACATTCAAAAACTTTATTTACAGAACTTATTAGTAGAGTTGCAAGCCATTACAAAATCCGTTTTCTTCATGTTTTAATCGATTTTCTCAGATTTCAATCGAGATTATAGATCTACATTAATTTAACAAAAAATAAAAATCTTAATTACGAGAATTTGATTAATTATGTTTATTTAATTGAATGCTGTAATAAGTAATTCTACAATTTCCACATTACTCCATTCTTCGAGCGTGTACATATATTTTATTTTTCGAGTTTATTCTGAATTAATGACATTTTCAAATTATAACCTGGTTGTTGCTTATAGTGCATCTAACAACTTTTGATACATAACCGGACGAGTACTTGTCATCCCAGAGGTTAATGTGACCAGAGGAGTAGACTAGAGAACAAGCTGTTCGTATTGTGAGACAATATTCTCTGTAATTAGGAGGTCGCAAGGTCGGTTGACAGGCCTCCCTACTGAGCTAATTCTACCGTACTTCTGTCCCACTGTTTAATGGAATAATGACACGTTGCTTTCATCCAGTCTGCCTGTTTACACATCAGCTGATTGCAGAGATGACAGCTAACTTCTAACATTTTTACTCAAGATTGTTATTCTCCTGCGCATTCTTTGAATTCAAGTTTGCTTTCGTAGAAATGTGTTTTGAAATATTACTTCAAATTATCGATCATTAGAGATGCTACAGAGGTAATTTGCAGGGGGGTAAGAATATTTACACTGAAAAAAAATAAATATTGCAGCTATTAATTGTAGAATAGAAAAGAAAATTAGTAGTCGGTCATATAAACATTTATATTTAGATGCCTTTCAAGTATGTTTTGCATCTAGTAAAATTCTTTGACATTTTGTATTTATAATGATCTACTGTTTGAATTAATCCATTTTGTATTAATATTTTTTTCCTTATATAAGATGTTTACATAATTTATTTGGTTATCTTATAAAAGATGCGATTTGTAGAATTATTTCATAAAGAATCATATGCTATGAAAGATAAAGATTCTTTATGAATTACTCCTAAAATTAAAAAAAAAATTATCGAAATTTAGATAAGTTATTGATAGTGTTGCAACAATTCCTATCACATATTGTAGAATAAACATATATATACGAGATACTTTATAAGTATTAGATGTTTCTTAAAAATAAAATAGAGTTTTGGTACTGTTTTATTTATTTTTTAATTATTTTTGTTGGAAAGGTTAAAAGTTAACATATTTTCGTTTTACTTATGACGAAACCATTAATCTTGATTGTATAGGGAGTGTCCACAATAACCCGTTTTTTTCCTATTCTGTTTCGTGAAAGTATATGAAGATAAAACATTTATTACAATGTAATCTTATATCTTAAGAAATTTAATATTAAGGTATTAAAAGATGCATTTATATCATTATCAGTTAAGAAAACATTCAAGTATCGCTCTTAGAAATGCATCGAAACTATCTATTCCTAATGTATTTTAAAAACGTCTATGAACAGAATTACAGTATCGATCAACAGAGTTTTTATTATTATTGGAATTTTACAGATATTCTACACAATAATAATAACAGGAAATGTTTGAAAAAAAAAATTAACATATTAAAAAAACTAATGTATGATTCGTGAATAATATTTAAAATTTTTATATTTTCTTATTCTTACCTTCATTAAATATTTTTATTTTTAAATCCTAGTTTTATTCATTTTATTATAATTTTATTGTAGGTGGTTGTTTAACAATAATAAGGAAATATTTAGCTTATAAAATATACATTTTTAAATTTATTTTTATTTATTTTTCATTCTGCTAAAATGTTTATTAATAACTTTTAAAACTTAGATGAAATTTATACATAAATAACTTAAATAAAGTACATTATATTTTATTATTTTAGCCTACTTTTCATTCTTTTAAAACGGATAATCGCATTGAAAGAACTGCTAAGGTAATTTTGTTTTATTTATAAGATTCCTAATATTTCAAAATTATAAATAAACATTTATAATGCAAAAAACTATAAAATTTTAAATAAAAATTTGATAATTTTATATTTTTAGAATTGGAAAAAGAGATAAATTAGGCTCTTTATTTAAGTATAAAATTAATTGAATAAATAATTTTACTGCTAAGTAGTAATGCAGATTCTAGCGTTACCAATGTAAAAATTTATAAATTTCTCCACGGTATGTGCGAGATATTCCAAAAATTGCAAAAACAGCGATTCGCAACTGTGATAAATAGATCCTTTGCACACATTAATAATCTTACTTTAGCCGCTTTAATGGAAAATTTTTCGAAATCAAGTTCTGTGATCCAAAAACTAAAGATTTATAATGTTTCAGCTCTATACTGTAATTAGAACTGTTCAAAATATAATTTCAGACGAATTTTTCCTTTAAAGCTTGGTACCAAAATGCACAACTGGGAGTGTCTAACAGGTTTCTGTTATGAATTGAACTCTTTCATCAGATTTCCGCAAAAGCTAGCTATTATATTCATGTAACACGCAAATTTTACATATCTTCATAGCCTACATTTAATTCACTAATAGACACATCTACTAAATTTGAATATAAAACATACTAAAATTTTTATTTATTTTTCTTATTTTTTTTTAACTTCAAAGCTGAGTGCCAATTCAGGATCAATCCATAAAATAAACTTCGTTACCTTAACTATGAATAAAGAGAAGTCATCACGGTTAAGCTATTTGGAATTCATGGCTGATAAAAAATTTAAAGGAATTTTTAGAGGGCTATAAAGTTTGATGATTTCCTGAAAACTTCAATTTTAGACGTTCCCTTCTTGAATAAATTAAATCATCGGTAATTAAACGAGAAAGAATCAAAACTAGTTTACAAAAAAATAAAAGTTTCTTAAATGATCACTTTTAAAAATAATTAATTGTAATTAAGTACGTACTTGGTATTTTAGAACTCGTATGTTATTCTTTATAAAAATTCAGGCCAATAATCGTCAATCGATATCACACATCCCATTAGTGTGCTATCGACAAGGGTGTTGCTTCCAAAGACACCCCATTGCGGTATTGACAAGAGTTCGAAATTTTGCTTGTCTAAACTACAGGGTTTGTCAGGTGTGTGAGAGCCAAACCTGCTGCATGTCTGCACGCACCTTTAAGCTAAATAAACCGTTGGCCACCATTTTCATCTCCTCCTCTTCGTATCTCGACCTACCTCTAATTATAGTCAACGGCCAGAGAGGGTAGAGTAAAGAGGCGATGCCTCACACCTCCTATGACGTACTCCATCTCCAATGACCTCTCAATTCCTCTCAATCATACTTACTTTCAGAGACAAATAAACAACTTCAAATTACGATGATTTAACGGAAAGGGAAAATAAAACGGAACGAATAATTCAGTTGTCTCCTAAAGAAAACAAGTACTGTACTGTATATACGGGAGTCTCAATTTTCTCGCTAGTAAAAAAAGAGGATGATATTTTGTTCTTATCAATTTGACAGTTACTGTGTATAGGGAGGCCAAGTTACTGATAAAATTTATGATGGTCCGGCGACACTTTGCGTGACCGCCCGTTCTCGCCACCATATAATTTGCCGGGGACACCTTGTGACGTGGGTGGGTCGCGAGGTGACGAAAGAACGCCTCTCACCCTCCCATAATACCCTTGGGAAATGGGGTTAGTTGTGAATATAACGCTAGCTACTGAGTAGATTTCAATTTGGTGTTTCCAGCGTTCGCCAGAGGGCGTGATTCGTATATGCCCTCTACCACATGGATGGAAATTACGTGGGGTGGTGTTTGATGATGTATACCCTAGTTCGGTGGTGTTTAAAACAATTTCTCTTCGCACTTACCCATACTTTTCATATTATTAATGGTGGAGAAAATAGAGATCGATCCAATATTTAGATAACTCTCAACATCAATCGTCTTTATGGTTATAATCATTAGTTTTACGTCGATGACGATGATGATTATTATTGAAATTTATACACACGAACACACACATACATACACACTTTTAGATTATTAAAAATGACAAAATGAATTTATAGAGTATAAATTATCTACAGATGTTTTATAACCTTTAAAGTTCAGTAAAAGACTGTTTTCCATCATCCATTGCATTAATAAATCAATTTTGTTGCATTGCCTTTCATAACGGACATGGCGGGTTCATCTCTGAAACGGGAACTGTAGCTATTGTTATGACTTTCCTGGTTCTGTAACGATGGATGTTCATGGAGCCAGAAAGATTCATTGACATTCCAATCGGATCAATAAAGTTTCTGCCCCTGACCTTAAACATATTCTGAGGTTATTTTCACTATATGGATAGTCTTATTCGTTTTGGACGTGATACTATAAATATGATCAATTTAACAGATATAATTTACTGGAAATCAATAAAATCTTGCATGAAGAGTTTCATCACTAAATTTTATATAATTATAGAATTTAAGGCTAGTATATCGGCAATCAAAATTTTAAGATCGCTTACATACAATTTTACTAAGCAAATTTTTTATTTATATAGTCTACACGTAAAGCAGATTCAAGAATAATTCGTAAGAGTGACTATTTAAAATAATTTTCATTTATTTTTTCGTGCATGTCCAGCATGAAACATCAGTTGACTTAACATAGACTCAAAAGAAGGATTCTAGATATACTACTTCAAGAGAAATTCGCCAAAATTAAAAATAATATTACACTCCCAGACCAAAAATAATGTTAGAATGCGAAATCCATTAAAAGTAACTCAAATAAAAGTTCTCTGTTTGCATAAAAAAATTCTTCAATTGATTCCAATTTAATAAAATTAAAAAAAAAGCGATACTAATTTCTCTAGAGGTGGCAGACAAGTAATATGATTCGACTTAGAAGAAAATCAAAACCCACAGATCCATCTTTTCCTGGATATGTTTGTTCATGTTGTGATCACCAGGGGAGACAAGCTTCTGCTAATGACGTAGCAGATAAGCTATTGTATTCGGTTTCGTAAATTTCCTCAACTTTTCTTTGCGGTATTCTATTGAAACTGTCCAGCCAACATGACAGATGAGTTAGTAATTTCTCCATGTGCGGTCTGCAAACAGGTTCTTCATCGTATTTCATAGCTTTTGTACATTGAAGCGGACCATACAATCGATATTCAGTTAAACTCCGTCATTTTTGAACCAACATACCATAAAAAAACCGGGACGGAACAGAAACTAACGCACACAAACAATTAAAACATTAATAACATATACAAACAAAACTCGTTTATTAACAGAAAAGTACTAGAATTAGAAGCTTATTAATGAAGAAAACAACTTAAATCTATTTATTACAAAACATTTTTTTTCTTTGTTAATCGTAACAAATCAAAAATTCTAGACCAGTTCTTTAAAAGAAAACAATATTAAAATATCTAATTAAACTTAAAGATTATTTTCGACATTTGAGATAAAATTTAAAACAAATTTGACATGTTTCGAATAAAAACAATAAGAAAATCATATTTAATTATTAATTTATATTCGAATTCAGTTCCTAAGTTTTCTCTAGAGAAGCTTCTAGTCGTTTAATAGTGCATTTATCCAAATAAATTTGCTAATTTAAAGATCACTAAATACATATTTAATTTATGAAAATTAATGAAAACATAGCCCCGAGTTTAAGACTTCAGGTTTTGATTCAATTCTAAAATAAATGTTAATATAGTTTTAGAATGGACAGTTGTCTGAAAGAAGTTTTGCTTCCACTTACTGTAAGTACTAAGTAACCACTCTGTAATACTTTCGCTACATCAACGCCTCCGAGTCTCGTTAAGAGACGGAAGTTAACCACTCCACTTATGTCAGACCATGCTTTTGATATATTCACCTAACACACCAAACCAAATACGCTTAAATAATATCCCAATCAATGTCATCTAATGAACTGCGTAATATATATGTGAATGCATTTAAGATCAATGAAGTAAATGTATCGAGAAAGCATTGACAAGTGCACCAGGTGGCATGATTGAATTCCCGTTCTGTTCCGTACGGTTCTCTTTTGTAGAGTTAAGTTGGTCCTATCCTCCAGCTGTGACTCGTCCAAATAGATTCAATTATAACTGTACAGAAAGACAGAAAGGGGTGGCCAGGTATCCCGTCTCACCAATAAACCGGAGTAGAAAAGTCTACCAAAAGCTAAACTAATAATAATACGCAAGGTTTAAAAGTACACTCCGTTATTAGCTTAGCTTATAAAAATCGATAAGGAGTAAGTCGAATGTATGTGTTTCTAACTTTTCGAACTTTTGTCGGAATATCAAATTTCTTAAAGTTTTTGGTTCGGTTTGTTGAACTATCAGCAAGCAGTCGATAAAAATATTTTAAAATCTAATAAATATAAAAATGATATTTTCGCCGGAAGATCCGCAAAAGACGATCTAGATGTAACGATTACAGAATATAATCTAGACAGATCTGAGTTGTCGAATCGAGTTTTCAAAAAAAAAAAAAAAAAAAAAAAAAAAAAAAAAAAAAAAAAAAAAAAAAAAAAAAAAAAAAAAAAACTACAAAACTAAGATCATTTAGTGATATATACTAAAGGATGGAGAAGTAAAAGGTGGGGAAATTTAATAGAATTAAGTTCAGTAAATCTGTAACAAAATAAACTTCGATTGGAACATTAAATTTAATTTTGAAAACTTTAAAAGTGATGACGTAATGTAGGTGGGAGTAACGCATTCCCGAGAGATAACCCGGTATAGGAGAAACCGGTAAAATGCTTACTACCTAATAAATAGTGGATTTGTCAGGATTCTTCTCCATAGGAAATCGTAGAAATCTTCGTCAGGTATTCTCCTTCTTCCAATTGTGTGTCGTAAGTCCGTCTGTTCGATTGGTGATTATTGGTCGATGTCGATTAAAAATTGCTCCTGAATCAGTGATATCACCACTAAAATTTACACAGGAAAAAATAATAATAATAAAATTTCATTTGTTACACTCCATTTTATATAAATTATGATAATTTATGCGGTTTAATCTGCATAAAATATTCCTAAAAAAAGAATAGTAGTTGTAATTCATAATTAAAGAGAAGCTTTTCCCATTTAATTAAACAGATAGTTTTCCAGATTCGCACTTTTCAAAATGCAAAAACAAAAAAATAAAAAATTACGGGCCCAAAATTGTTATATTGTTTAATTAAATAAATTGATGGATTATTCGGGAAATAGAAGGAATTTACGTCTTAATCAATATTCAAATGTAAAGTTTATTATCGATTAGAATTAACTTTATATGTATTATAATAGGATGTGATAGAATAAAGATGTTGAAAGATCGATAGACGGAAAAATCTGATTATCTAGACTTTTTCTCCAACCAAAACTAAGCTTTGAAAAGATTTTAATTCTATTGTTGTTGCGAGAGTGATTTGTAGACAGTTTTCAAATTAGATTTAAATGTAATGATTCGAGTTAATTCAAAATATATCTATATGAAAACAGCAATTTCGATTTTATTTTTTTTCGAAAGAAAGAAGTCGCAATTTATAAAATTATTCCCCATTTAAATATTTATGGACGAAAATGAAAATTTTGTAAAATTAGAAATTTTGCTGATATGATTAATGACCCAAAAGGAAGTACACAATGCGGCAATCTGGTTACAGACAGACTCATCATCGTTCTGCACCTGAAAATTATCAAATTACTTCTTTCCGAAGAGATACGAGTGACGGGTTTATGGAGATAATCGTTATAAGTCATTTGTCGAAATCCGGCCAATCTGAAATACTAAAACAATCCATCAGCAGATGACGAAGTGAGTCTGACTGTCCCTGCTGAGTGATTGGCCGACTGCTTCCTGCTGGATGCCATTGCATCTGATCGGAGAGTCATGCCTGCACTTCCGGTTGTGTTGCTACTAATCACTTGGTCTAGCATGGTAGTTGTAGAATGGACATCGCACCCCACTGTGGATAAAGCGAATTGATTCCTGAGTACATCAACCACAAAGAGTGCTTTTAACTGTGATGGCTCACTCCCAAATGAAATAAATCATGATTAGTTTGCCGAATTAAGGATACGATTTCAATGATTAATTTCATAATTAAGTTCGCATCGATAAGTAGCCTCTTCGCCAACGTCCGAATACTGGATAAACTGCACAGTTAATGCGCGGATTAACTGTGGACAAGATAGTTTCCTTAGAGACAAACTTTATATATTTATATATAGATATAATCGTATTGACACACGCGTCTAACTTCAGTACTACTAGCAATTTAGGAGCTGTAGCGCGTATTGACATATGCAGATAGACTCTCAGCTTCTGTAAATATTCCTAGCTGCATATATTTGTCCATCCGAATGAAACCCGCATTGATACATCGATATTGGAAATAAATCTGCTTCCTATCTGTTTGTTAGAAGGAAATTCTGTTTTGTTGCTTGCAATACAGTAGTAAATATTTGCACGTAAACAACAATAAAATCATTTTCGCATCGGATTCTTAACACGCAACATGCTTTCTATTTATCGCCTGTTAAACTTTAATTGCAAATAAGGATTTAAGCGGATAAACATTAAACAAACTTTTCATTAAAAGTTTAAAATGCATTATAAATTAGTTTCCTTATTTATTTATCTATTTTTTTCTTAAGCTGAATTTATTACATAAATTTTTAAAACTGTCTAGTGATGCTGCAGAGAAGAGAAGAGGGAGGGAAAGAGAAAAAAGTTACATTCAGCGGTTATTACGTGATTATATTCTTCGATTGTGCTAATGGATCAACACGAAGAAATTGTTGAAAAAGGATAAAAATTTTAATGGAAATTGTAAAAGTTTTCGTCAATTTAATCTGGATCTAATGTGTTATTTTTCTGTCGAGCAATTTTTAATTCCGTAAGCGTTTAATGAATAAAAAGCTTACATTCCAAAATCATTGTTCTTGCCGCCATCTAACCGAACAAATTGGAAAGCCAAAATAGAAGAAGAGAACAAAAAAAAAATCTTTTTAAGTTTTTCTTTAGAAAGGAGGGGGAAACTTAGAGATTGTCCTAAGACATTTTTACGCAGGCGGCTGGGCAGTCGCCACGCCTAACTGCACAGCCAGCTGACAGGAGCGATGGAAAAAATCGACCCCTGTCACTTGGTTTTTTCCTCATGCTTCGTGCACTGACTCAAATAGATGAGGGAGAGGAAGAAAATTTTAAAATTTACACACAAAAGTCAGAGCCGTGTGAAAAATTATTTCTGAGGGTGACATGCCGCATGGTCACCATGCGTGAAAATATGCAGGGAGGTAGGAAATTTTTAAATGACCGTCATAAACGCAAAAAGAAATTACCGACCGGCCCATTGTGGCCAACAAAAACCCAGGTCTGTGCGATGAAAACGAAACAGAACATTTCACAGTTGGCCGAACCCTGGAATCTGACGGACTCCCTTCTGGGTGTCGGATTAATCATTTTTAAATTACCACCCGGACTGAATGTTTTTTCCACCCCTGGCAAGGCACGGGAGAAGTTTTTCGTTCGCAGCAACAAACTTACGCTTTCGATAATTGGATAATCCCGCTGCATACCGACTTCGTAATCGAGCGTAGTATGTGGTTGGCCCACAACCTCCTGCAATAATTTCGCTGCTGCATCGCTCCACCCGCCTTCGTTTCGCTAACTTTTTCTCCTCCGCCTATTACAAACTCATTTTTTCACCTTTACCATTATAAAAAAATCTCCTAGAAATATTTAGATTTAAATTTTTATTACACTCAACGTTAAAAAAAATTCTTTAATTAAAAGGAACACTGCGCTTAAGTAAAAGTTTTGATGAGAGTGGCAAATCGAAAGTTACTCGTGTCGAGATTGAGAGTTACAATCGAGAGAAACTTATCTAAACAGTGATGCGGATGAAAAACAACTACACATCCGAGATGGAGTCAAGTCGAAGTATAGTTTGTGTGTGTTTGAATTGCCAACAGACAGTCACTTAAAGGAGTCAAAAGTTCTAAAGAATGGGAGAGAAACCTATATAGATAAAATATATTTTTCTTTATCGGAATCATCTTCGAGAATGAAAATTCGATTGTTTTAAGTTTTTAAATGTATTGCATAAAACAGAAATTCTTTATTTACAGATACAAGAATAAATTCTGATACTGCAAAATCTCTTTATATTACATTTTCGATTAGAAATGCTCGTTGCCGCAAAAAAGAGTTTATTTAAATTAAGTGTACTAATAAATTCATAAACTTCTATTAACAGTTGATAGGTTTTAATGATTACAAAATAAAATCTTTATTTGGATCATGAAAAATAAAATAAATGGGTAATTCATTCAGGACAAATCATTCTGATGGCCCTCTGGATAGAGAGGGCCAGCAGAATGATTTGTCCTGGATCCCTGATCAAGAAGGCCCTCCAAATTTAGTGTTTTATGTAAAAATAATATGAAAATGATTGAAAAAACTGTTTTCATTTGTTTTATAGATTTATTCACATATTTTTATGGTTTTGGAAGGTAGTAGGAATCCACATTTGTGACTGATCAGGCCTCCTTTTAACTCTCTTAGATTCTGGTAACTACTATAAAAAACCTGGCGACAGGATCGGAAGGCAGTATTGAGTCTATGGAAGAGTATAGTAATCCTATAATAATAATATTACTATAGGATCCCATAGACTTAACACTGCCTTCTGATGCTATCGTAAGTAAGGATGAGAAAAGTTGAACACTGCTGTAAATTTTGAAGAGAAAATACATAGTATCGAACTTTTAAAAAAGTTGTTTGATTCATCTCCAAATGGTCATCTCTTAATCCCAAATGCGTGTTAATAAACTTAAACGCGGTAGTTAATAATTCCTTACAATAACAGTGTTTATCTGATTGAACGGTTATAGAAAATTAACTGGAATTACAAAATTGAATGATTATTAAGTTATATATTTTACTAACAGGGATGCAACAGCACCACAAAGGATGAAGCACTTTTATTACCGTTATTTATAAAACGTTTATATGGCGCGAACAAGGTTATTTTCGTAAAGGCTACTAAATGCGAAGCGGTTCCCGAAGATAAAATAATTTGTCCACGGGAGAGTAATGTTTAATGAAAGACGATGACTCCATCGGGTTGCTGCTGTAGTTAACAAAACTGACGGATGATTGCGAAGAGAAAAGTGATGGACTCTACTGTTACATCACACTTGCAGAAATTCAATTGACACTCCAAATGAATTGAATTTCATGGCCTCAATATGTTTATCCCTAATCTTGTTAGAGGTCCCGCAGTGAGTGCCAGCAGGAACACAAGAGACAAATTGTGAGCAGATTTCCCTTGTCCGACCCGCTCCGGAGGGCGGACGTAAGCGTGACTAGAGTCTACAACTCGGAAGCTACAATGCAACGTACCTTCGGAACAACTCAACTCGTGCACCCCACTTCAAATTTAATTATAGCAGAAAATGTTCCCGGTGACGTCATAAGACATGTCGTACGTCTATGGTCACGCACGCACCCATCTGACCTGGCTCTACCCACTAACAGAGGTCAGACGGGTCGAGCGAGTGTGTAATAGTTTTTAAGCCATTTACGGGGCAGAAAATGCAATCTGAGATATCCTGTCGATGTCCGCTTTCTTTTCTTTACTCGCACAATAATGTTTTAAAGATAAGCATCGAAAAAAAAGCCAATTTTTTAATCTAACTTGCGTAAGTCTAGGGCATTCGCCTCTTATAAAATTCGCAAGTTCTATTATCGATTTTTCTTTAATAAAACACGCGGCTTTTGAACAGAAAAGATCACTTATTGAGTAAAACTGTAATATTTTACAGAATGGAAAAGATTAAAATAATTGTTTACCAGAAGTCTGATAACTGTTTGAGAGAGTTCTGTCTGATATGTCGGGGATTATCTAAACTCGTAACAGCTTCTATATTACCAGAGAGAGTAACTTGTCCATTATCTTCTCTGCTTACTAAAACCCTTTGTTTTGGTAGGAAAACGAAACCTCTTATTCAGGTGATACACTCTCCATTTCTGAATGAAATAATTACTCATGTCCTTCACATCCAACAACACGCAAATCACGGATTTTGTTCGTTTATCTAGTGGAATTACATTCAAATATTTAACATTTATTTGCAGAAAATAATTATCAGTTTTTTAATCCCAATAATGCATTTTATCGCTTCGTTTCGCTAAAAAATATTAAATCTACTTATTGGCCTTTCTGATTAAAATAATTTTGAGCATTAAAACGCCCGAAAAGTAATAAGTGGCATGAATATCCGGAAAAAAAGGTTAACATTAGCACCAATATTGCACATCTACCCTTAGAACGTCGATCGGGATCATCCATGATCGGGATAAACTGGTGGCGACATCTGGCAATGGGCTTCTACAATACTATTATAGAAAAAAAGGATTGTGAGGAGCAAACGATTTCCATCTATCGAATTTTATTTTTTAGATCAACGAAAGAATAATTTTCTCATAACACAGATGAACAACTTTCTAAATATTTGTTGATATTTACGTGGTTAAAAGCCTTGTGGGGGATATTTAGGTCAGTTTTCTTAGTGGAATTTGAAAACGTCCCCCTAGAAACATAAAAGGTTGGTGACTGCGGGGGGTTTTCAGGTAAGGTCGCTTCTTATTCATTAGGGAAAGTGAGGTCAGCTTCTTATGGGACTTTCTTTTGTGTCAGAGAAACCTCCCTTTCCTTTTCACAAAGCTATTTTGTGCTTCGATTCGGCCAACAAATCTGTCTTAATAAATTTGTTTTGTGACATTTACGTTAGTAAAGAACTTTCTGAACTGTAGTTTGATCGTAATGAATTAACAAGCGGACGAAGGTTAGCTTGGGATTTTCGACAGCCGCAAGCATAAGCATTCTAGTTAGGTTTTTCTCAAGATTATCTGAATACGGGAGTATCTCCCGAGGTATAGCAGAACCCTTCACTTCTGAAAGTAGGAAGACGAGCCCTACGAGATAATCTTTGCTGGTTGCTCCGAGTTGACACCAGTTAATAAATACAAGTTGTCAAATGCAAAGAAAGATGAGCCAAACCCCTAAGACATCAGCCCGGAGGCTGGCCACTCGACAGCTGGCCCACTTCGTCACCGATGGACAATCTCTGCGACGTCGGAAGCTTGACATCGTCAATATGTCAATCGCAGCCTTCGACTGATGATACGACGGAACTGGGTACAGATACATTCCGGCTCCTGCTTGACAGATAGGCCGATTACTCACGTCGTCTGCTTTCTACTGACATTCAATATTTACATCCATGTTAGCCTCCGTACCGGTTATTGATGCCGAGTCGTTTTTGTCATTTTTTTCTACGATATGGGAAGTAGTTTAATGAGATTCGCTCTCTAACAACATCCACCACCGACTGGCTATGAGAGACCAACATCTTTCAACATAAACTGCGTTTTGCTCTGACCATCTTCACTTCGACTTAGTCAAACCAAAGATACGCGTTAACTACAGGTATACGAGTCTGCAATGAGAACCCATCCAACGGTTTTCAATTAATTTAACACGTTTAATTAGACTTACTAATCGCTCTGTTGTTTGCATTAGAATATGCAGAATGCAAACGATGCAATATATCGTAGAGTACAATAATCGGGCGAGATTCATCGAGGCTTCTATAACCATTAATGCGAGTTGCAATCTAGAGGGATATCGATTTATCTAAGGCAGGCATTCAATCAACTCCTGCCACAGAAGCGAATCTGAGTAGAGCAGAACAAAAGACCCTATCACCTGAACTAGCCAGAATAGTTCCCACCTGGTTGGGTATCTGTAGCGGAGGTGTGATGTATTGCACTCCAAGAGTAACTACATCCAATATTGGATATCAACGCATATATAGGAGTAAAAATATTCAACCAAATTCCTAAAAAATAGAATATAACTTAGAAATTCCTTACGTTCTGTTACCAACGGAAATATCTACACAAAAAAAAAAAATCGCGAAAAATTTATACTTTAAGAGCGCAAATCGCGACAAGTTCAGAAGTGTATCTCGAGCTAAATTAAAACCTGAATTGCTGATGAGTTATGTAGAAAACTCAGATCTAATAACCGGCATAAGTCTGAGGCATTTCGTGAGTAATAAATTTCTCTTCCCGGCTCAGATTTGTTTATTATAATGAATTTTTAACGCTGACCATAATTTTCTGTAGTATCGAGATTACGAGATTACAAGAAAAACGAGGCAGAGAACCTAGCCAGGCATTAAATGAGGTCACGGTTAAATTTGTGTAACCACAAATATGTCAAAAACAGGCGAGGAAATTAATTTTCTTTCTTTCTTCCGTAATGTTCGCCTTCTCATAAGTTTGTAGCAAAGATCTGTACACTCGCAAATTAATTTTTTTAAAGTTTTGTTAAGAGTAATATGCACTTAATTCGATGCAGCACCATGCTCGTACCACATAACGAAACAAAACACCGAAAATTAGGAAAACTGTTCAGTTTGATAAATGCTTATATTCCGTGAAAGTTCGTTAATCTTAATAGTAGCTTAAAACTGTAATGATTCATTAGACGATGGTTTAATAAGTAACAAATTTTTATTTATTAGTGGAAGGCATCCATTTTGGAAAAACTTCTATTTGGAGATTGAAAATGTGCCTGGAGAGAAGAAAGCATAATAAAAATTCCATTTCCTAAATTGCTCGCGACTTTATTGCTTCCCGTTCGGGGCGATGCAGTCCCTCGCCTTCTTCATTCGATTCGAACTGACCACACTGTCTCACTTTACTCAATGACATCTAGCAATCAAGCTATTTTTCGCAGGTGTTTGTTACTCTCTTCTTGTTTTTTTGTCAGTTTTAGGCCACTCGCAACACTGTTTTCCTATTAAACAGAACACGTTCCACCATAAACAAAGGTATTAAATTACCCAGGTGTGCTCGATTGCATCAGCAGCGACTAAAAAGTTTGTCGAAAAAATACTCGAATATCAGAAATGCTTGCTATGGCAATATTTCAAATTAGTATTATGAATTTTCAACAATTTTTTATGGAGAAATTTTTAAAGTTCGCGTTACTGCAGCGTAATCAGGTTATATTAAAAATTCTCAGAAGGGGGAAAAAACACTTATTTATGTACCAAGGTCGACACACGTACCGCCTCTCGTCCTCGCTCCAAAATCGAATTTTAAATAATTAAACAGCGTAACTTATGCTAAAAATCAGGGATAAAACAAGCCAAGTTTTAATTAATCTTACGCCGATTAAGCTGATAAAGTAGGCGTTGTGTCCCGACTGCTGATTGGAAGGAGGAAGACATCCTTTCTGGATGGGAGTAAGTGATACCTCGTTGTGTTTCGCTAACTGGCAGCCAATTTTCTACATCATTGCTACAGCCTGCTGTTCCGAACACAGCTGGTTCCTCAACAGCATCCGAAGATGCTACCGTGGCCAACACATGGCATCTGACAAAACGTTATTTCATTTCCGATGGAATTTCGTTGGCTATTGTTCCACGGCGACAAAGGGCGGACTGGGACCAGCTGTCAAGTTTCGTCGCTACTTAATCTCATTATGGCTCCCCCAATAGCTATGTAATGCGCAGTTAGCCAGGCGTTAGAGAAGCTATTGTAGTGGACGAGAGGATACCACAAGTTTCCTGCTTTTGACACCACCTGTAGCACCAAGACGGGCAAAAAAAAAAAAAAGAAGTGACTGCAAATTAACGATCATCATTTAAATGATAATTATATCCGAAAACTAAACAAAAAACTTTTAACAACAAACGTATCAGTTTTAGATCTATATAGTACCAGGGAGTTTTCGAGAATTTTTGATTTGCGTCACGCCACGATTTGAATTCTCATCATATATTGTATTTATGCAAACTATATTTTAATTTATCAAAGATTCTTTTCACAAAAACCACTGATGAAGTCGATTGGGAAATGATCTTCTTACGATGTTTACCTTTAAAAAAAAATAAAAATAATCAACAAAACACATCCGACATCATTACATTACTTCTGATACATTAATAAACAAATTATGAATAAACTAATTTATGATGAAAAGTTCGAATTTATGTAATATTTAGCTAATTTTACATTGAAAAGTAATTTTTATGAATTATTTAAAGTATTAATTTAGTAGAAATAGCAGTTAATGTTCCAATTTAAAGTATTTAAACGCACATTAAATTAGTGCAATTTTAAAAATCATAATTTGCTTTCACGTTTTTGCAACTTGTGTAGAATTATACGATTAAAAACGAATAATTTGAATTGGTTTGATAAACTCTCAGTTTTTGTAAAACAGGATTAAAGAGAATTTTTTTTTTTTTTTTTAATAATTCAGTGAATTTTACTAGGCACCATTCACAATTTTTCGACTAAAGCAAAATATTCTTTACAAGAGCATATAAAATCGAACAATAAATTATGTTTGAATTATTTAAATAATCGAAATGAATCGATTTTTTTTAACCATTTAAACTATTCTAATCTGGAAACAAACAAAACTAAAATAGGAAGTGGAAAAAAAAAGAAATCTCCATGATTAGATCCAACTCCAGCTACAGATATGTCACCTGCAGGTGAAAGGCTCACCTGTAGGCGGCTGGAGACCGTCCTGTGCACATCATCATCTTGTCTGCAGAAGATAGAATATGTCAAATGCATCATTCGTTAAAGCGCTAGGTGAGATTATTATTATTATTTTTTTTTTGGCTACGCAATTTGAAGAGATGAAAAACATCTCCACATACTTATAAATATGCATAAGACATTTATAACGATACTTTATATATATATGTAGTTTTGTAAAGGCATACATATATGTTAAAAAGTTATGTTGGATATATAAAAATTTTAAAATTGCAATTTTACTACACATTCAAATAAACGCATATTCTCTGTTAGCCTATATAGTATATCGCTAAATTCTATCAGAGCCGAGAAAATCGACTTTTCATGCATTTAAAATCCAAAACCGTGATACAGAAAATACCATAAATGCAGTAAATACGACTCTCCACTAAGAAATACAGTTGGATGTCTTATGTGACACGAGAAAGTCAAGGAATTACAAATGATATGTTGAGACGGAACTCACGTTTGCTAATTTTTCTTTTCCAACGGATCCGAAATTTACCTTCTAATACACACACATATAAGGAGAATAGCTCAGCTATGTTATACCTATCATAAATGCCATTTGAAATTCTGCACTGCTCCTCTAAACTGTTTGCTGGTGATTGAATTTTTTTTTTTTTTTTATTTCTTCAGCTTCCTTCAATAGGAAAAAAAAAATCTATAAAAATAATTTTCTTACGGGCCAGTTATTTATTAAAAATCTTGATATGATAATTCTTCCGTAATTGCCAACAGTACTGATAGATATAAAAATTGTGAATCAGAATAGCTCTAATTACTATTCCACTGATCCTCATTGTGCCATGCTTAGAGGGATAGGAAAAAAAAAAAAAAAAAGGAAACCTAGCACAGTACATGGTTGAAAGGGGACATTATTGATAATGTAGGGAACTACAGAAAGTTCCTAATAAAGGTAGAGAGAGAGAATAAATTAAATTCGTTGAACCGATGAGGAGGAAATGGCTGCCAATTTCAATTGCTAGGTGTCCTCCCCCTCTAATAACATGAAGCCTGTAAAAGTCGTCATTCACTACAGAGGCAGAGAAAAAGAATAAAAAACAAACTTGTGTTGTTCCCTTACGTCTTCCAATTAATCAAATTAACGCAAAGCTTTTTTAGCTTTTCTTCTTGAGCACTCGAATATTCCCAGCTGAACATTGTTTATATACTCAAGCAGCTTTAATTCTTAATCCGTTCGTTCTTTTGTCACATTTCGCTAATTATGTTGCTATTTTTTATTATTATTTAAATGCTAAAATTAGATAAAACAATAGTACCAACTTTAACAAACCTGTTAAATAAAACATTTTACGACTAGAAAATTTAACCGTTAATTTGTTTTTTATTGTTTTTAAAACATTCCAGATACTTTCGTTTGGAAGATATGGATGGATACGGGTTTTTATATTTTTTTTTATAGGTTAAATAAAAGCTCGATAATATAATTTAGGTATTTGTATATAGGAAATAATATTTTGATAGTGTAGTTTCGCTTTTTTTCTCATCGGTTAGTTTTCGAAGGGGGAAAAAAGCGTTTAATGGACATCTTAACTCGAAAGGTTCCTTAGCTTGTTCAAAGTATTCTTACAATGTGAATGGTTGTCTAGAAAGAAGTAAATCACAGCCGGCAGCAGACAATACTGCAAGAAAACACAGGTCCAGACAAATGGCTCCACATCATAACTTCTTGCTCAGTGAGCTAAATCTGTCCTTATACAAGTTTAAGCGGAGGAGGAACATTGACGAACATCAAGCCGTTAGGGTTATGATCCATTTCCTGGGTGGCTGTGGACGGTTTATGGGGATATTTTATCGATATCTTTATCACTTTCTACATCTTGTTCTCCGCTTTGGATCACTACATTGTCATAACATACAGGATAACTATTGACTTGCATGAGAATCCTATTGCCGAAGGATCTCTCGAATCCCACCAGTTATCGCATTCTAAATCTTACATTATGCTAATTATTCAAGAAATTCAACACTTTTGTATTAAATTCGTATACTTTATTAATAAATGCTTTTATAAAACGTTGCATACAAATTCACAAAAATTTTTTAATGTTAGATGAAACTGATACACATAGACCTATAACAGTTATCATAGGAATAATTTATGATTTATTGCATCTAATTTGATAGTTTCAGATTTATTTTAAAACGTTCGCGGGCTTTTGATACCATTTCGAATGCCAAATATAAACCACTCAGATCACAGTATTACTTACATCAAACTATCTTATTATTCAAGTTTTATACAAACAATTAAAATAATTCGATTAAACTAACATGACAATGAGTGAAAACAAACTACCTTTAACGTAATGCATAGCATACATTATTTTTCACCGATCTAAACAAAAAAAAAAATAGTTACATCTAAACATGGAATGTGTCATGAATTCCGAAACCACATACAATTCTTGAACAACATCTTTTAATTTTACATATATCTAAATATAATTTATATATCTAATAAGTAATATATTAAACAACAATATTGTGATAAATGCCATAAATATTCAGTCTAAAAATCGTGATTTTAGTACACGAGGTAACAAAAATTACATTATCTTATTTAATAATAATAATAATAATAAATAGCATTAATATATATTTTGTGATAACTTATAACAAACTCTCGATTATCTGATTCAAAATCGAATTATGTTCGAATTTTTATAAAAGGAAAATTGTCTATTTACTGTAGAATATTAGGATAAAAAATGACATTTATGCGTTTTCCAGCTATTTATTAAAAAATTGCAAAGGAAAAAATTGCAAATTTGCTGCCAGCACTAATATAATCATTATTTTTTGGAAAATTAAAAGGATAAAATGAATTCTTTAGCTAAAATTCTGAGAGCGTTAAAATTTTGATGTTAAAAGAATACATTAATACCGAATATAACCATTATTTTTAATAATCGAGAGTTTGTTTTTCTACTCATAATCGTTTTATTGATATTTTAACAAATTCATGTATAAAATAAATGAAATTAAGAATAATATAAGTAATTTATAATTGCAGATCAACACATAAAATGATTTAAAACAATAACCGTTTTACTATTTAACAATTCGTTACAGAATGCTTGCTGGTTTTGTAAATTTTATTCAACAAAACAGGACGGAGATGTCGAAGATTTATATTCGCTTCTTAATCGGTTTTGCCTTCCAGAAATCGTTGTGTGGCTGCCCAGTAATAAAAAATTTGCAGGACAAGTAGAAGATTAGCCGATGCTGCTACACAAAAAGTGACGATCATCAGGCTATCGCCGGTTTCTTGAATCGAAGTGAATATCCTAGCCAAACCTCCGAGAAACAGAAGAACCATAGAAACTGCAGATAAGTGTCCCGTGTGTCCGTTTTTGTAATTAACCAGAGCCTGTAATAACTACGGAGAAAACAAGAAAAAAAAAAAAATGAAAGTAAAGTAAAAAATCAACAGTTAATAAAGTAACTAAAGTAATATTCTCTTAAAGAACTCAGGTAACAATTTGTTTCCAATTACCACCGTCGCATAATTTAGTCCTGATTGCAATATCAATAGTCATTACTATCTCAGATTTGTGACTTTAAAACTAAATTGGTCCAAATAATCAAATTTTAATTGGACGAGATTAGATTAGTAGAAATTATATAATCGATATATACATTTATATGCTTCTACAGTTGTTATAAACAATTTCATTTTAACATAACGGAAAATTTAACCTATAGACTTAACAAAATTTCGGCAAGAATTTTAATCCATTAAATTAGCCAGAAAGGCAACATTTTACAGTTTTAACAATCCACAGGCATGGGAAAAAAAGATGACATATCATAACAGCCAACCAATTTAATCTGAAAAACTTAACTACTTAACTTAAAATAATAATTAGTTATACAGTTCTATAAATGCATCTAAAAAAAAGGTGTCTAAGTTGTATAATACAAATAGGCGGCATTCATCGCACATTTTCTTCTTTATAAAAATCATTGTCGTTACTTCCATTGTTTTTAAAAGTAAACTTCGGTAATTAGCTTAACCTCAATTAACTTCCATTGTAAGTTGTTAGAATTACCATAATTTTAATACAATAAATAAATTGTTTAAAACAGATAAGCATCACTTTTACACAATACTTAATTATTTGAATGAATGATTAAAAACTTTCGCTGCTACACATTTGTTTAATATACTGTATTTTAAAAGCCGAAAATGTTAATTTGAGGAGGTGAATGTCCCGTCCTGGATCTTATTAGTGTCTCCATCTGGTGTATAAAACATCAAATTTATATATATCTTTATAAACAACAACAGAAAAACAATTTTTATGCGTAACTTTATATTTTATGTACGAATACGATTACAAAAATTTTTAAGTTTTCGGTTTCGTTTAAAAAAATGAAAATCTTAATTGCCGGAATAAAATTCAAATGACAAAAAGCGTTCTTAAAAAGATGTTACGTTAATATGATGATTTGCTTCAGTTACTGATTATTTTGTAGACAGTTTCTTGCCATCTTAACCTCTCTTTTTACTAACGTTATCCTAGCTCCCTTTCACTTACACTGTAGGTTTAGGTACTTGCTTTAGTCATCATATAGGTCTTGTTTAATAGGTACTTTGCACTTTATTTTTTTTT